>JAGTTH010000992.1:0-14967 GCA_022606485.1 Agraylea sexmaculata
GAGGAGCAGTACATGGTAGAGGAGTAGACTTGCAGGTTGGAGGAGCAGTGCATGGTGGAGGCGTAGACTTGCAGGTTGGTGGAGCAGTGCATGGCGGAGGAGTAGACTTGCAGGTTGGAGGAGCAGTACATGGTAGAGGAGTAGACTTGCAGGTTGGGGGAGCAGTACATGGTAGAGGAGTAGACTTGCAGGTTGGGGGAGCAGTATATGGTGGAGGAGTATAACATGGTGAAGGAGCGGTGCATGGTGGAGGAGTAGAGCATGGTGGAGGAGTCGAACAACAATCAGATTTTTCTCCACAGCATGCTGAATTCACATCCTAAAATTCATATATGTATAATTAGAACACATTTTAAAACAATTATAAAAACAATTACACTCGTAGTAATAACTTACATGGCTGACAAAAAGAAGAAAGGCAACACAGACGAATCCTCGGAGAGTATTCATAGTTATTCTAGATGTTGCTATAGACAAATCAATAGACTGTTTGATGGTTTGCACTGAAAACGTCAACTATTTATAGTGAAATTTTATCTCATTACGTGTTAACTTTAGTTGTTTATTTTTTAACCTGTCATCATTTTATTACAATTATGCATACGACGCTAATGAATATAAAATGCCACATAGTAAGATAATTTTTCACTATCCATAAGATACACAAATGTTATAGAGATGACATTACGAAAAAAAAGCAATTCAAATCACCAAAAATAGCACGTAGTAAGATAACATTTCACTATAAATAGTTTTCAGTGCAAACCATAAAATAGTATATTGATTTGTCTATAGCAACATCTAAAGACTAACTATGAATTCTCTTTCTCTGTTATCTTTTTTCTCCTTGTGAGCCATGTAAGTTATTACTTAGAGTAAAATTGATTTTTTTTATGTGTTATAATTATATGGTATCAATTTAAGGGTGTGAATTCAGCATGCTGTGTGGAAAGATCGGATTGTGCTTCTCCACTCTGTGTTGCTTTACAAACCATATTAACTTATATATTTTAAAACGCCCTTTGTCTTAATCAGAAGAAGGGGGAATTCATTTGACACAAATTCGTTATATCTACAAAACCTAAAACTTTGTAGTTAAAAATGTATTTAATACCAATTTTGTATTATAAATTGGTTAGTTACACACAAATTAATTAAAGCTTGTAGGGTGATCACAATATATCACACAAAGTTGAATATATTGCTATCAACTCTTCATAAATATACATTTTAATCAATGAGTCAATCTTAGACTCAAATTTCTAAACAATTTTGTAAAGTATTAATCACATCTATGTACATTATCAAACTTCTACAAGATTTCTTCCGGGAATGGTCTTTATATCATTAAATTCTAATGCTAAGTAATTTGTTTCTCTGAAAACCTTTTTATTATATGATTCCCTTGTATCGGTTACATTGCTATATTTTTGCTGTCACTATTTTCTTAATTTACAGCGACAAACAACTCCTCAGCTAATTTTTCTAATTTTGAGGTAGATAAAATTTTACTTAACAAATAGATTTTACCTTAGATTAATTAAAATCTATTATTAGTGTCTACCAATATTATACATCTTATTGTTAATCAATAATAATAAATTGTACGGGACACATTGAAATCATACTTTGTATTGAATTTTATTCAATTGTTCAGAAGTTACTTTGTTTTTTAAATTAATTAATAAATTTAACTCTGGAAACATAATAAATATCTAGAATATAATAAGAGTAAACTTGTTATAGAATATTTAACTGTTGTAGTGATTTCCATCTTAGTAACATATAATATAAGTTGATTGTTTCTACACGTGGAACTTGTACTTCATGATTTGTTTCAAATATTCTTGTATTTATAATCAATTGTTAATTGTTTTATTGCTAAATATACCTTTTAATCCACTGGTTATTTATATATAAAGTTTTATCTATAGTAATAAAGATATTATTTGTAATTAAGTCACATTTTAAATTCATAATGTTCACTTGTGTAAATATCAAACTTGTGTCAAAGGTTGGGTAATAAATTAAATAATCACACATCCGTATTTGAATGCTTATTATATACAAAATTAATTACATGATTTAATATAATATTTTAATAACTTTGTGTATTAAATTAAAATCTGTCACACCGTTGAAGGTTCATGACTCTCCGAAGTCTCCGACTTGACAGTTTGAACAGAATGAATATGATCGTTGTCAATAAGTTTATTGTATTGAAATAAATGTATTTTGTTATTTAATTTGTAAATATTTTTTATTAACTCATTCAATAGATAAAAAAAAAGAATTACATTTTGAAGAATTTATTTCACTACATGTGTTACATTGGTTTACATATTTTTTAACATTCAGTTTCAATTACATGTGACTTTCTTAAACACTTTGTGCACATTTAATACACTTATAAGTTTTACATTTAATTAATTATAGAATTGAAATTCATAACATACATTGATTAGATACTAACATGCATTTAAAACCGCTCAATTTGTGTGCTGTTTACCACTCCAAAGTGTTTTCACTTTAATTTCATCCTCCAAATTCAATTACACACACAATATGACACAATAACACACACAATATGAACTGATTTTTCAGTAAAGTTAGTTAAGTTAAAGTTAGTTAAAGATCATAGAACTTGAAAACTTCCCCAAACGCCGTAATAAAATAACACAAAAATGTGTTTCAGTACATTCCAAACCATTTGGATCTCAGTATATTCATATTCATTTTATGACCCATAGCAGGTTAGATTTGAAATTGGCTACACTATTAATTTTATATTTCAGCCATGATGTGGCAAGGTTATTTGTTCCAAACAATGATGATTTTAATATTGGTCAAAAATTTAGATATGAGCGAAATGCTTCATATGTAGGTATAAATATTTCAACATAATATATGTAAAGGGTTAATTTTTACCGTTCAGTTTTGAATAATTCACCGATCATTTACATTTAAGTTTGATTGAATTCCAAAAATATTTAATGTTGTATTGACTTGGTGATGATATATTTTGTAACCAAACTTAACAAACTTCATCATAAATAGGACAGTCTTACACCGAGATGAATTCATCCATCTGTTGAAATTTCATATGTATTTAAAGAATGTTTTCAAAAGATTGTATAGATATATATTCAGATATAAAATAGATTGGCTATGGGTGTTAAATTGTTAAAGCTATGTAATCACAATCAATTCAATAAAAAAAAATCATTGACATGCTCATTATAGAATATCTATTTTCTCTCCCATTTCAATCTTTGACATTCAAGTTTTCAAGTTTGAAAGTTGAAAGATTACAACATTTACTTAATTTATAATGTTAAATGTGTTGACAATTTCTAAAGTGCCTTCTAGATTGCACTGTCTTCAAATTCTACAATTACAATTTTTCAAAACACATCAATAATATTTCACAAAAATTACTGACTATTTAACCTTTGAGAAAAAGCACATCAATATTTTTTTTTTGCCTACTGAATCTAAAAATAACACCCATAAAGAGAAAAATGACAACAACACAGATAAACATTTAGCTTGCGACAGATATCTTAAATAAGCAATTTTATGCGTACAACTTGAAACAATCACTCTTTGGTGAATAAAATCTTAATAATAACATCAATATTAACTTATATAAATATTATGACGACAGCTATAGAAGATAAATAGAAAAAAATATTTAGCCGATTGTGACTGTCAATTGGAAATGTGAATAAATAATTCATCCGAGGATTTCGTTTACTTTTATGGGGTTTTACAATTTTAAAGCATCACCAAATACAATTTATATTTCACCGAAGCTATAGAATATAATTCACAAACGAATATTGTATTACATATTTATGGTTACCAATATTTTTCTCTGCTCAAATATTATGTTTTCATTTCAAAATGGCTATTTTTATATTGAAAGCATCTTTTGATATCAGTCACAGGAATTAAATGGTTGGTCTCTAAACACTTTTATGTGTATGAAAATATTTGATTTATAAATGTGAATATTTAAGAAAATGATTTTGACAATTAAAGTATTATACCCACAACATCTATACATCTAATAAATATTTAATTAAAAAATGTTTGATAGAATCGATGTCTGGTTAATATTTTATAAAAAATATTTTTAAATTCATTTCATCTACATTACTCTTATGTTCCGGATATTTTAAATTTGTTAAACAGCGAATAATTAAATCAAGACAGTTAAGAAAAGCACCTAATTATTTTATAATTTGATGTGATCGATTCTGGTCTTGGTTAATAATTTATAAAAAATATTTTAAATATTTATTTAAACAGTGTACTCTATATTCCGGCACACTTGATAATAATAATTTTATGAATGGCAAATAATAATACCAAGCATAATACGAAGATTACTTATTTATTTTATTCAATACTTTTTTTAACGAATTTATATATGGTTCAAATAATATTTTAAATTTTTTGAACAAATCATTTTGTACGCCTGGTATTTTCTGGTATTGAACTTTTCTGGTATTGAACTTGAATTCAAGCGCAGTACTTACTCAATTAATTTAATACTTTGATGTAATTCATTTTGATATCATCAACATAATATTGTACCCTCAATTTACACAATTATTAATAATATTCTACATGTTGAACGTTAAGATAAAGTAAAGTACTTAAATATTTTATAAATATATAGGTTTGAAAAAAAATTTATATAAATTTTATTCTGTACGCCCAACTTTCCTGTACAATCATTAATATTTTTTGAGAGTTTGATGAAGTTTATGTTTGGTTTAATTATTAATAATTTGATACAAGGTGAAGATCAAGCACAATATAAAGAATGCGTATTATATTTTATACGATAATTTGATAAAATTTAAGCTTTGGTTCAGAAGGTTTAATTTTTTTTCACAGAATTTTATGGATGTACGCTTATTAATAAATTTCTACAAGATTTATATTTAGACCAAACATATTTTACAAAATGTTTAATACAATTTGATAGTTTGATAAAATTTAATATTTGGTTCAGAAAGTATAATTTTTTACGGAGTTTTATGATAAGTACCTTAAATAATAATTTAATACTATCCTTAGTATTTCTCTTTATTAATAATTGTTTAAAGGATAAATTTTTAGATTAAGCATAATTTACAGAATGCTTAATATTTTATACCATAATTTGATAGTTTGATAAAATTTTAGATTTGGTTCAGAAAGCTTAATTTTTAACACAAGTTTTATGGTTTGTACCCATATCAATAATTTAATACAAAATTAGTTTTTAGATCAAGCATTATTTGCAGAATGTTTAATATTTTATACGATAGTTTGATAAAATTTAATCTTTGGTTCAGAAAGTTAAATATTTTCACAAATTCTATGGATGTACCCTTATTAATACTTTTATACAAGCCTAATTTACAGAATGCTAAATATTTTATACGATAATTTGATAGTTTGATAAAATTTTAGATTTGGTTCAGAAAGTTAAATCATTTTAGACAGAATTTTATGAATGTACCCTTATTAATAAATTTATACAACATGAATTTTTAGATCAAGCACAATATAAAGAATGCATATTATATTTTATACGACAATTTGATAAAATTTAAGGTTTGGTTCAGAAAGTTCAACCTTTTTACATAAAATTTTATGGTATGGAAACTTATTAATAATTTTCTACAGGATTAATTTTTAAATGAAGCATAATTTACAAAATGCTTAATATGTTATTCAAATAAATTGATAGTGTGATAAAATTTAAGCTTTGGTTCAGATTTTTTTACACAGAGTTTAATGGTAGTGTATATATCCTTATTAATAATTTTCTACTAGATTAATTTTACTATCAAGTATAATTTGCAGAATATTTATTATTTTATTCAATAATTTGATAGTTTGATAAAATGTAAGTTTTGCTTCAGAAAATTTAAATTTTAATGTACACAAAATTAAATGGTACTTCAACTTATTATTATTTTTTCACAAATTTTATAGACGTACCGTTTATAATACTTTTCTACGAGCATAATTTACAGAATGCTTAATATTTGTTACGATAATTTGATAGTTTGATAAAATTTAAGATTTGGTTCAGAAAGTAAAAAAAAATTACACGGAAATTTATGGCATTTATCCTTGTTGATAATTTTCTAAAAGATTAATTTTAAATCGAGCAAAATTAAGTATTTTATTAAATAATTTGATCGCTTGATAAAATATAAGATTTGGTTCAGAAAATTTAATCTTTTACACAGAATTCAATGTGCACTTATTAATAATTTTCTACAGGGTTAATCTTAAGATTGCATTATTATTACCTACCTAAGAGTTTTATTAAACATTTCGATTGAATTTGTCGGGTTCAGATAATATTTAAAAAAAATTTGATTGAGTTTTTGTGTGCATACAGTTTTCTGATATAGGTATTGATAATATTTATAAAATTTCAATCTTAATAATTAATTTGATATTTTAATAGAATTGATGCTTGGTGCAGACAAGTTTTTATCAAGTCATTCTGTGCACCCAATTTCCGTTCAAACAATTTATTTATACATTCATTTTTATAATCTAATTATTAATAATATTCGACATATCGAACTTGAAATAACTTGATATTTTGATAGAATTGATGTTTGGTGCAGACAATGTTCAAAATTTTTTGATCAAGTCATTCTGTGCACCCAATTTTCGCCCAAACAAATTATATACATTCATTTTTATAATACAATTATTAATAATATTCGAAATATCGAACTTGAAATAACTTGATATTTTGATTGAATTGATGTTTGGTGCAGACGATGTTTTAAAATTTTTGATCGTCATTCTGTACACCAAATTTTCGTTCAAACAATTTATATACATTCATTTTTATAACACAATTATTAATTATATTCGACATATCGAACTTGAAATAACTTGATATTTTGATTAAATTGATGTTTGGTGCAGAAAATACTCGAAAATTTTTGTTCAAGTCATTCTGTTTACACAATTTTCGTTCAAACAATTTATATACATTAATTTTTAAAATACAATTATTAATAATATTCGACATATCGAACTTGAAATAACTTGATAGAATTGATGTTTGGTGCAGACAATGCTCTAAAATTTTTGTTCAAGTCATTCTGTACACCCGATTTTCGTTCAAACAATTTATATACATTCATTTTTATAATACAATTATTAATAATATTCGACATATCGAACTTGAAATAACTTGATATTTTGATTGAATTGATGTTTGGTGCAGACAATGTTCTAAAATTTTTGATCAAGTCATTCTGTGCACCCAATTTTCGTTCAAACAATTTATATAGTAAATTGATAGTTTGATGGGGTTGAATGTTTGGTTCGGACAATTTATTTGATATTTTGATTAAAACATTCTGTACACCAAATTTTAATTAAAATATTAATTATAATTATTATCCATTTTCAAGACTAATTATTCATTTTATTACATACTTTGAATAAATTCTGTACACACAATTTTCGTTCAAACAATTTATATACATTAATTTTTAAAATACAATTATTAATTATATTCGACATATCGAACTTGAAATAACTTGATAGAATTGATGTTTGGTGCAGACAATGCTCTAAAATTTTTGTTCAAGTCATTCTGTACACCCGATTTTCGTTCAAACAATTTATATACATTCATTTTTATAATACAATTATTAATAATATTCGACATATCGAACTTGAAATAACTTGATATTTTGATTGAATTGATGTTTGGTGCAGACGATGTTTTAAAATTTTTGATCGTCATTCTGTACACCCGATTTTCGTTCAAACAATTTATATACATTCATTTTTATAATACAATTATTAATAATATTCGACATATCGAACTTGATATTTTGATAGAATTGATGTTTGGTGCAGACAATGTTCTAAAATTTTTGATCAAATCATCATGTACACCCATTCTTCGTTCAAATAATTATATTTTTACAATCATTAATAATATTCTACAAAGTGAACTTTAAGATTAAATACATATAGTTAGTAATTATATTTAGTAAATTGATAGTTTGATGGGGTTGAATGTTTGGTTCGGACAATTTATTTGATATTTTGATTAAAACATTCTGTACACCAAATTTTACTTAAATTATTAATTATAATTATTATCCATTTTCAAGACTAATTATTCATTTTATTACATACTTTGAATAAATTTATATTCGTTTCAGATAATAATGAATATTTTTAGATCAAATCATTTTGTGCATCATGGAATTTATTTTACAATTTGAAATTTTGAGGGAAATGATATTCGGTACGGACAATATTAAAAAAGTTGATCAATAAATTTTATACACTCAATTTTTTAGTAGGTAACAATATTAATAATAATACTACCTTATGCTAAAATTACTTAGTAAATTGATGTTAAATATTTTTTTATCTGGTTGGTTATGTTTTATAACCAATATGCTAAACAGTACCCGATTATTTCAATTAAAAATTTGATAGTTTGATAATATATAGTCGTTGAAAATCGATGTTTGGTTCGGTTTTAATGTTAGACATAATTATTAGGAATAAGTGTAATATGTTTAGCTTTGAATAATACGGTATTATAAAATTGCTTGATTTGCAGCTTACTCTTCTGGTGGATTCTGATCGTGGTGATAATTATTGAAACGTTCTTGTTCCATGTTAAAGATGCTGTAAATACAAATATTTATTTTAATACTAAGTAGGTCATAATTTAAATATTTGCATTACTTTTCAGGAATAGTGAGGTAATTCCCTCCCCTTTGAGGCACATTTGCTGACTCGTTGGGGTCAAGAGCACATGCGGTGTCTGATGTGGCTATTGGAGTAACTGGAGGTGCTCGAGCTGGAGTCTAAAATTATGGCATTTTAAATAATGAGAAATCTACATTGAAGATAATTTATGTGGATATTAAATGTATAACCGATCTAGCAGAAGAAGAAGAGGCAAAGCTGCCGCTCCTGCTGCCGTCTCTTGAGACGTTTCTGCTCTTCACTAGAGGCGGATTCTTAATAGTGGACGAAAATGCGAATCCCCGTTGAAGCGAAGCCCTAAAATATGTTTTGTTATTATATAACTATTTATAAATATTTTAATAAATGTGTATTTACCGAGTGGGGCTCGGTGGTGGATAGCTTATTCCACGAGTATCGGGACTGAGTTGCCCGCCTGGCTGTCCGGCCCTCAAATAAACATTACGATTCCTGTCACTGGTATTTGGGACATTGATGCTAACTTGCATCGGTCTTTGAGAGCTAGGAATTTAAATTACATAAGTTCCCATTGAGGGGCTGGGTGGAATAATAGCGTATACTGAGAATATTTTAAAGGGCGGTTGGTGCAGGTATTAAAAAAAATATTTATTTACATATTCACTAATTTATTTATTTATATTACGTCCCGAGGAGCTTTTTTTGAGAGGGGTTTTTTATACACAACAACGTGTTAATTATCTGTCGGTGAACTTAACTATTCTTAGTGACAAAGGTCTCTGCCCAACTTAATAATCGCCTCAGTATTTACCCTACAATCCAGAAAATCAGAGCAAACCTGAATCGAGACGCTCGATTGGGATTTTATTCATATTATTCCCGATCTCCCAGTCGTAATAACCTATCAAATCAATTGAAAAAAAAACTTGAGCGGGATTTGAACCCACGACCACAGTATTTGTGGCCACGCGTCTTATCCCCTGAGTACATATTATTTAAAACACGTATAATAATCTTTTTGTATAATGAAGTATTGTCTTTGATATCAGGTAAATGCCCATATCGTTGATATCCAAAAGTGTTTCATACAGAGAGCGTATTTTCAAAAGACATTTATGGAAAAGGGGGGTATTGCGTTATCCGCCCTTATTCTACCCAGCCCCCCAGTTATTTGTCAAATATTTGTTATATACCCAAAAATCCTACACTCGACAGCAACAAGGTTTTTCTTACAAATGATAAAATAAATTGTTTATATAGTGATATATTATCTGTTGAATAATATATCGAGGATCTTTTAATAAGGCACTTTAACATATTATGTAAGTGAATATTATTAGAACGATCGACACATGACAAGTAAACATTTGTTTTAAAGTATTACAGGCACTTTTATATAGTAAAGCTTATTGTACATACCCTTGTTGTTGCGGACCGATCATATTGCTTGCTAAGTTGGGCATGCTCTGGCCCAGATTCGGAGCTGGCACAACACTGAGACTGTGAGAAGCCACAGGTGGAGTTAAATTAATGGCTTGGTTGTGACGAGGTGGTGTACCTGCACGTCCTCCTCTTTGGGCGCTACGCATAGTTGCGACCTATAAAAAATGATAAAAACAGTTAGTTTAGATGTATGTACTCTTCGAATGGCGCTTTAACCTTTTGTGGCATGTCAATGTATTCGATGTTATGATACATTGGAGAATATCCTTCTTCGCTGCTCATAGAAGTGGTACGTCTTCCTGTGGAAGTATCAATGCTGCGGCGGTTAACCCACTCGTTAATATCATAAGACCCGCTGTAAGATTGCTGAAGGCTAGACATTCTAGAACCCCTTGAGCTGGCTCTGGAACTAGCTCTGGATCCGGGTCTATATACAGGGAGGGCACTGCTCGTGCTGCATCCAGCACCTATAGATAATATTCAGTTCAGTGGCTGATAGGCTCATGCCGGGCCTTCGAGAGATAGAGGCCAGAGTGCTAGACAGAAATGGTCCGAACAGCTGTCAACCGTGGTCGCTCATTGTATGGAATTTCGAAAAATTACATACTTTTCTACCATAACACTACTCTATACATGTAAATATGTAATAATAGTGTAGATAAGGTATATAGGAATAGGTAATATATTATTTTAATGAAGATCGTAATGTACATATGTAAATTAAAGTGATGTAATACTTGAAATTTATATAATATAGCCTAGTTTCCATACTTTGCGTACTGTATTTGCGACCACGACACTGACGTCACACATTCTACCTTCCGGCCCGGAAGACTCGCGAAAGCCCCGGCTCATTGATAAAATTGAAAATAAATAAATCACCCTCGTTGGTGCCCTCCTCAGACTTCTTGGCTCCAAACTGCATGGAGTAAACACGCCGATGAGCATTTTTACAAGCAACCTTCTCCATCTTCTGATTACTATCCGGCTCGTGTGTTTTCTTTTTCTAATTAAAACCACGATCGATGAATATTTTTAAAATTAGATGTAGTTAATTTAATTCAAACCTTTCGTTTGTCCTTGCGTTCCCTGTCAGATAGAGAATCGTTGTCGGAATCGGTTAAATTATGGTTGGTTCGAGTAACTTCTCTGGCCAACCTGAGAGTTTCTTGAGCCTCCCTGAAGGCGTATTCCCATCTCTATTCACAATAATACAAAAATATAAACGATCGGCTAAACCAAAACTGAAATATATATAATTACCCTCAGGACAGACATGGAATCAAGTCTGACAGACGTGGGCGATTCGAACAAGCGGAAATAAGTGATGGCAGTGCCTGTGTCGTCCAAAATCACGCAAAACAACGATGCCAAATCATTGACGCCATCTTTGTTTGTGAACTGGGGATAAACCACTATCCTGTCTACCATGTATTTGGGCCTGAAACATGGCGTGTCATCGTATCCACATTTATTTCAAAACACAATCGTAATTTTGCACGGCAAAACAAACACTTGCGAATAATGCAATTTGTCGCAAATAACGCTCAGTAAACGCAACGTTAAAACCGTAACAAAATTGCAAAATGGTGTTTCTTTTTGCATAATCGATTTATCTATATTAACTGACCTGATAAGCTTATACACAATCTTTCCCAGTTTACGCTTCTTGGAGACGATGCATATGAGGAACATGTCCGATAGAAGGACACCGCGTATATCCAGCTAAAAACACATACATGTATTAAATAATCTAGATCTAGATCATCTAAAACGCTAAATATGTCGCATTGTATACTATAATCACACCTAGGGAGCGGAAGTGTAAATACCGCAAACACGTACAACCAAATTAATATAAATATTTATTTGGTCGAACATCAGTTAAAAACTGGTATTTGCAATTTCACCACCTGGGTCTGATTAATAGAATAAAATGAACGCACTACACTGAATTATTCTGATACTTACGGCCGCATTCAATATAATGAGTGTATGTGTGTACAGCAGCTCTATTCGTATACGCACTCTCTCATTACACCATTGAATACGGTCGTAAATTATATCAGAATTGAAGCTATACTGAACGCCCGTGTTATCGTTTCGTCCTAAAAAGATAGTGTTTGTGTTGGTAACTTGTCTTGTAAGAACGGTAGCGATAACACTTGAACAGCATTCTTTATATTGGGTTAACTTTACCCTGACATCTTTGGAATCCTTGAATCTCAAGTCTCCTTGCATGACGATAGATCGGCGGTAATTAGGATCGCAGCCAGGTATGGGGCCCATCAAGTTAAGGTCCATGTGGCCCCGCAACAATCTTTCAATATCCTCATCGCGCATGTCCTGAATTATTGTCAATGTACAATTTTGAAACATCTTCATAGATCGCCAATTAGAAATACTCACAATCACTTCATACGAATCGATGCTTTCACACAGAGCCGCCATTTCTTGATCGTCTTCGGTGACTCGAATCGAATCGTTAATATCGTTGACGAATTTTTTAGAGTTGCGGAAAATCCTATTCAGAGTTTCTCTCTCGGGATTATAAAAAGTAAGATTGGCAATATTGTGCACAATCAACAAGTACTTAGTCAATCTCTGCATCGGCTTAACCATCATGTCGTGCAAATTCAGCCTGTCGATTTATCGAAACGTTAAGTTTTTCATTCGAAATGTGTGGTTATTTAAACAGGAAAGCGAAGATTTTTTTTAACCGCTTAAAGGCCCAGCCAAACACAACACGAAATTCATTCGCAGCAAACTGTCAACGGGTGGAAATATATGAAAATGCAGTGCACGCGTAGTTCCCTGTCAGATTGTGCACACACTGGGGTTTCATATATTTTTCACCCGTTGACAGTTCGCTGCGAACGGATTTCCCATCCTGTTTGACCGGGACTTAAATAATCGAGTGATCAGTTCTTAAATATAAATATATCAAAAGTGTTATTTAAGACCCGGAACTCTCAATGGGTGGGAATATGTTTTGTCCGTTTGGCGTGGCTTTTAAGCTGGTTAAAATATCTTCTTTCGGATTTAAATAACTACTTGAGACATAAGCCAACCTAGGGGGAGGAAAATGGAAAAATCCGCTGCTAACCCAACACCGCATGTACAAATAAATTAATGAAGTCAATTGTACTTAATGCAGGGTTAAAAATTGAAACAGTTTTTTTGCACTTCCATCCCTTAGGTCTAGTTACAAGCTCACCTTTCAATATTTTGCGTTTCGCACCAATGGACAAATGCTGAAAATACGGGACTTTTAATTTTCTGCTCTCTGCAATATTGAATAAACATTTTTTGGCCCTTCAAAAATCTACTGTAAGATTCAAAGCGTATCGCAAAAGCCTCCAGTCCTTGGAACAGCAATTCCGTGTTGAAAATACTGATAAACACAAATTAAACATTAATCATTTATGTCAGGATTTAATTTAGCGTATTCATCGCTTACTTTTTCTTTTTAGTGAAGGCTTCAACTACCATCGGGTATACTATATCAATCCAAAAACTCATATTGGCTGATAAAACTTCGATGATATTGCCGAAGACAAAATCTAACTTGATATCGGTCATCAATCCAAATTGTTGCATTGTATATCCAGTTAAGTAGTACAACTATTAAATCAATAATATTATTTAGCCAATAGCAACTGTGCAGTAAAACGTCAATATAACGTGCTATTTATTTGGTGTTTATTACACAGAGTGGACTAATTGAGAATATTTTATTATACTTACGCCTTTTACAGGAACATAATTAATAATGAGTGTTTCATTGTAAATTAACCACATGGGCGCCCACAAAGGTGGGACAAAGGGGGTCGCTTCCCCCCTGGATTGATAAATAAAAAAAAAATAAACAAAAATCCCATGGTACATTATGTTGCCCCAAAGAAAGTGGATTGTTAAATTTACATATATACAAAAAAAAGCCTTGATACATTATAACAAACTCCGCCCCCCTAGAAAATTTTCTTCACCTATGATTGACCATAGCTATAATATAATATGATAAAATTGAATAAAAAAACATTGTAAATGTTTAATTATTAACATCGGCTTATAATTATTAGCCAAAATAAATATGGTTTCCAATAACAGTTGAGGCAAACTATAAAATTTGTTGATTATTATATTAATAAATGTCATATATAAGACATTTTCAGAGGTTAGATTACTCGCTTATTATATAAATAATCACAACCGTTCGCGAGGAGTTAGTTCACTTGTTACAGACGATAAGAATGCGAGACAACTGGAGACGAGTCTGAGTGATACAATTGGTGTTTTGGCTCTGTCACACTCGTCTGCTTGGTCCGCCATCTTGATATTCATCGTCCAGTTGTCTGGCCTTCTAGTATCAGTGGTTTCTGTAATATTATGTTTAATTACCTTGGTAAGAGTACGTATTTGTCTGATATAAGCAGCCTCGCTTGTAACAAGTTCCAAAACAATACGTTGTCTTTCAATTTCGTCTTGGCTCAATTCTACAAAGTGCGTACATTTTATTTTAGCAATACTAAGTGAATACATTAATCCTAATTATAAATATGTAAATACTGACTACTTGTATCAAATATGTTCTCCAGAACGTATGCTTCGGTATCGAGAATAATTTCAAATGCTGATTTATGTAATTCACTCATCGGACATTCGATTTCCGTTACCATATCATTGTTTTCGGAAATTTCATTTAATTTCATCATTAGCTTCTCCACATTTTCAGGATCCTAAAATATCATCTCAATGAGTCTTTTGTGACGAATGTATTATAATCAA
>JAGTTH010000993.1:0-22182 GCA_022606485.1 Agraylea sexmaculata
AATTAAACCTATTCTAAGATTATTTAATTTTTATTTATTTATTCACGACACAACAACGTGTTAATTGTCTGTCGGTGATCTTAACTATTACTAGTTACACAGGTCACCGACTTAATAATCAGTATTTACCTTACAATACAGGAAATCAGAGTAAACCTGGATCAAGACGATCGATCAGAATTTCATTGATATTATTCCCGATCCCCCAGTCGGAATAACCGATTGAATCAATTAATTATTTTTTTACTAGAGCAGGATTTGAACCCATGACCACAGTGTTTGTAGCCGCGCTTCTATCCCCTGAGCCATTACGCTGGTTATGATAAAAAACTTAACACTCCCAAGTGAAGAATTTTTTTCTCCCTTTTGAAATCATGAGATTCACACCTTCTTAAATTATATTAAATATTTAATCGAACTCATTAACCGAAATTTATATATATATAATATATATATATATATATATCCTATATATATATATATATATATATATATATATATATATATATATATATATATACTCTATATATATATATAACTATATATATATATATATATATATATATATATATATATATATATATATATACTAATCATAATCATAATCAATACTTCTAATCATAGATATAAACATTAGATATCGCATTGCATATAAATAATTCGTGTAGCCCGTGTATTGTTGCACTCTTCTCTCCTATTCGATAAATAAACACGTTTCTGAGTGTGGCTGTGACAATACTTTGGTGATTAAAACGCCATAATATTTTAAACATGTTAAAGAAGTAGTTTGGTAAAAACTGAGCCTAGATGTATTTGAGTGTATGTTTGAGTCCATATGACATGTAGTAACAATGCATTTACCCATATTACTGTGAAATATAACTGAAGATATGAAAAGAGATGTTTACAGTATAATGTTTGATGTTTTTGACCACTTGAACCTCTAGAACTACCCACGCATTTAGCCACTCATGCGATATCCTATGTTTATATCTATGCTTCTAATACAGGGATATACATATGTATAATAAGTATTTCGGTTGGGCACCCCTGCTCTAGATTTTCCTTCAACACACAGATATTAGTAATATACATTTTTAGAAGAACATTCTGTCTTGATTACTGTAAAGGAGTTGTGTATCATTAACAACATAATTTTTGGTAAAATTACTATTAATATAAATAATATGTGAATTTGAATTATGACTACAATAAAGTGTTTGAATTTATCTGAGAGTTTAATTTTTGTGGTGTATTATGGTTGGGGAGATGAGACGGTCGAGCAAGTACTGTCGGTTCTTATAATATTTATTAATATTATTAATATATTATTGCAATAAATATGGCTCGTCAAGTGTCAAATATTATATTCATACATACATGTAAGAAGGTTATTGCTCTCTTCGTATAAAATATTATATGATGTGTACATATTACTTGTTCATACAACAGCCTTTTTTACGTACCTACTGCTACCAACTCGCATACAATCATTATTTGTTTAGCTTGCCAATAAAAAATATCGACTACATTGTGATAAGCCAACCAGGAAATTATCATAACTGATATGATTAAGATTTGAATCTCACGCGGATTTTATGACTATTTTAAAATAATTTATTTTTTTGCGTTGTTTATAAATTGAAATTTTTTACAAGCTGTTGTTTTTACACTCTACTATGTAAATCAATCACAAGAATTTTATGATTTTTAAAAACCACTTAATAATTGAAATTACTTTAATATGTTTAGCATTTAGTATTATACCGATTTTAGATATGTATTCATTTAAATTGAATATTATTTTTCCATGTGGTAACACTGTAATTCATGTATCAACGGTTTTCAATTTTAGATATACAATTTAATTAAATTAATACCATAAACCGTCCACAAACCACACAACCCTTAGTCTATTTTGTATATTTTATTATATAATCATAAAAATCAGCTAGAGATTTATACTTTATGAAAAGAATAGTACATATCTTAATATCGAGGGTATACTGCTAAAATGCACTAAATCATATTTTGACGATTTTGAGTTAGGGATGCTTTTGTATGTGTTTTTTTTTTATTAAATACTTTATCTACTGCCCAAACGTACTTAGTCGTATCATCAATATTTCGGGAGAAAAAAAAGTCAAATTTACAATTTAAGTTTCTGTTAGTTAGTTAGTTTTTGGGGTTAAAATAGAGGTTTTTTTATAATTGTGTTATATTTGGAAAGATAAAAGAAGTCATTGACTTATACCACATTGTAAATTATTCAAATATATACCATAAATTTAGATTTCTGTTAAGACTTTTTTTCACTAATTCGCCATATCTCAAAACTATGAATAAAATAAAACATAGTGCATTTTTGCAGTATACTCTCGATAAAATTAAAAACTGCTATCGAAAAAGTCACCAACCGCCACTAATAAATAAATACAAAAATTAAATATAAAATAGAACTTCGCTGTTTGATCATGTATAGAAATATTATATGAAAGACGTACATTAAATATTAGGCGTATCCAGAGATGTGTCAAAGTCGAACGAATATTATAGTATTTATTATCTTTCCCCATGGATTGCGATGAAGCAATATAAAGAACGTTAGGTTAGGTTAGCTTAGGTTTATTTAGGTATCTTATTTATTTGAGTGCATCTTTTTTTTAGTTTAATATCCTATAATATTCGTTCGACTTTGGCACATCTCTGAGTGTATCCCATTACAGGTAAGCATAATTAAAATAGCGTATACACTACATTATGAAATCATTTGACTACATACGTGAATATCCTTTGGAAGTCTAAAAAGTAATTAAACGCTTACAGTGATTTGTTTTTCCTTGTTCAATTAGATTCGAACCTGTTTCCATTAGTAAAGGCGCTCTCTCAATTAGTATCGCCTGATTTATTATACCTCCTCTAACATAATTTGATACTTACTCCTTTAATAACAACAGAGAAGCCGAAAAATACAAGGATAGATGAAATTAATGGAGCGTTTTTAATTAACTCTAAAATTAGTAACTCTGTAACGCGAAACATTTGTCAAGTGGATTTTTTTTCTTCTTCAAATAAATGGGTTAGATTATTGCAATGCTGTTGTTGAAGAAGCACAATTTAAAAATATATTTTAATTGTAGGCTGGTTATTAATGTTAGATGCATTAATTGTAATAGACAAATCAAGGAAGGTGAATGAAATATGGACTTCCTGCACCTGTAATATAGAATCGCATTAATTAATTCTAAACAATATTTTAATTAACAGAGCTAAAATTCGTCTTCGTGCTATAATTAAATCACGCCGTACACTTTTTAATCTATTCGAAATCATTTATATAAATAAATTTTGAAAGACTGTCTTATCAAGTAATATCTTAATACTCGAATTTTTTTCGTTATATTGACTAATTTTCGTCTAATATTTTTTAACCGTACAATCAGTATCACTGTTTTTATTACAATCTAATTTATTTTTGTCGTGAACATCTTTATGAATTTGCAATGTGAAAGACACAATATGATATGATAAAAAAATTATAACAAATTTTAACTATATTCATGAGGCCCTTTTAATGAAGCGGGGCCCGGCTCTTTGTTTCTAACGTTTATAGAGCAAATGTCAAAATTGCTGTTATTGGTAATATAACAATATATCATTTTTTTAATTTATTTTTACATACATTATTATATCATACTGTAGTACCACTTGAGCATTACGGGGGATCCCAAGTCGCCGTGATGATAGTGCAGCTCTCGGCAGTTGGAATATAAAATAAAAAGGTTTTAATAAGATAAAGATAAAAATGTGTGCACGCTCTCAGTATTATCTGTGATATTATTATTTTAGTTTTTCGGTAATCAATCAAGACCATTAATAAGAAATATTGCTTCTGGGTTTGTTTAAAACTTGAAATTTGCCCTAAAAGCATTAAAAATAATGAGTAGATATCGACGGTAAAAAGACTATTTGACTGAAGCGCCATAAAGTGAATATTACAGATAAATTCGTCGTTTTGATCGTTAATAAAATAATGAACAATATTTAAAGATTGTTTTTTACTCCCCAATGAGGTGTGCTTATATTTTATTCATTAAAACTATGCATAAACGTTAAGTCAAATAGCCTTATTACGGTCGATATAATCTATAGAGCGTAGGTAAGATTTTTAATTCTGACTTACATAGTTATTAATACATCTTTGACTTTTTTTATTATTAAGAGAACACAGTCGTCTGGAATACCAGAGAACCTACATCTCTGATGGAGCTTTCTTTGAGAGGGTTTTATACACACAACGTGTTAATTGTCTGTCGGTGATCTTAACTATTACTAGTTCACCGACAGAGCGGCTCTGTCCGACTTAATAATCGCCTCAGTATTTTTACCTTACAATCCAAGAAACCAGAGTAAACCTGGATCAAGACGATCGATCGGGATTTTATTAATATTATTCCCGATCTCCCAGTCGTAATAACCGATCAAATCAATTTTAATTTTAATAAAATTCTCGACTTGAGTGGGATTCGAACCACAGTATTAGTAGCCACACGTCTTATCCCCTGAGCTATCACGCTGGTGACTTTTAAATACTATAAAAGTGGGTATAAAAGAATGACTTTCATATTATAATTTGTCCCTATGACGGACTCCGCCCCATGTATGACTTTTGTAGTATTCTTAGCTAAACCAATAGGTGTTTCTCGTATAGTTTTTATAATAATCGTAAAGCTGCGAAGTATGGAGAATCACCTGGATGCATAATATGTCATGTTATCGAGACACGATACTTGGCTTATCCATCATAATTTGTGTCTGTACGCGGGTCACGACTACAACTACTACGAGTAGGTATACCTTCACAACAACCATTACCACTTCAGCCATTGACCCTGTACTGTACAATATGTACTATCCTGCCATAACTACAGGACCATCCTTACTATTCAATCAACTTTCAGATTACAACTACAATCAGGTTTAAATACACTCTACAAAGAATACTTTGAAGCATTAAATCAATCATAAGTATCGGCTAAGTGGGTGCGGTAAGTTTATAATTTAATAATTATTAATATACACAACAAATTTTATATCCATGGGATAAATTATAATTTTAAATATGGTCGGATCCTGGGAAGATGAGGTTTGATTAAAATACTCCTATAATTAACTGTGCACGCACTAAATGAAGGGTTGAGTTACCATCGAATTAGATGTAACATTTCAAATTAAACCATTTTTATTAAAATTTTACAGCCATTAAACAAATATATTAGAGAGAATATTTTACAATTCCGAGGGAAAAATGGATTCTTGAATCCATAAAATTATGTCTGGAAAAATATGTCTTGTCCATAAAATTATGTCTGGAATATTTGTATTTGACACGAGATTCGTAAAATCTCTTGCCACGTAGCACACAATTTAACACGACTTGAATAAACCGGGCCTTAATTTTATTGGTTGATTTAATCAGCAAAATTTTATTGGTCATTTTGACAGATTCATGATGTGTCGACTTCTTGTAGTTTATCTCGATATTATTTTTCTTTTGATTTATCATTTCTACATTCGTAATTTTATCAAATCAATCGGAATAGATAATTTATTGTAGGTTTTTTTTACTTTGGAGTTTGAAATAATCGATCCAAAACTTTTGTTTTATTGAAACTCTATAGGAGTGAAATCGAAGTGAAAAACCTAATATTTAAACTCGCAATTTAAATCATCAGATTAATAATATTTCAACTTAAAGCAAACCGATTTTAAATAACTTAAGATATTATTTGCTACGTTGAATATACGTGTAACTTGAGAATGTGTAATGTATTGTAAAAGTAATAGTAATGTTTAAAAAGACCAGTGGCTGTTGGCGCAGATCAGGTCTTTCCGGACCAACTCTAGTCTGGCATCTAGTCTTATTTCTTAATGTCCGTACTCTTTGCTAAATCCAATACTAGTCCTTATAATTGTTATAATCCCAATGTTGCAATATATTCTTGTTTTATACTGAGATAAACACCACCACCCGCTATTCTTTAACGGCATTCCCATCTACAAGTTACTTGTACAACATTGCGAAGCCCACTTACTTTGGAATTTCAAACAACGGTTTCTTTTTTTTCCAAAATATCTACACATATGAAAACACAATTCATAATCATTTTTGGATAAATTGAAATAGTGATATACTTCAACGGGTATGTAACAAATCATCAAAGAGAACGTGTCGCAACTGCAAGTAAAGCCTTATACTATAAACGACCACCATAAATATAATAACAACAATAGTATGCAATACAGCCTTGTACAACCTTGGCTAGTTGGATTAAACATACGTGCATTTAACATTCCATTAATGAAATATTACTTTCCTAAAGTCCTAAAATCCAATACCGAGTCTATTTCAATCCATACCAGGAAATTGAGTGTGAAAATAAATATTTCCTAAAGCCATGACCTGATTCAGTCTATGAGCACTTTGGGTAAATAATTAATGCCTAATTCCAAAATGGTCAAACTACCTGCTCGAAAGAGGGATGCTAAATAAATCCTGTGCCCATTTGTATAAGACTAAAATAGCAACTTGAAAATACGAATGAAATTTAACTAATCTGATAAACCTACTGAAATATTTCATAAACGTATTCATTTAATCGTCTATTAAAAACTTTTTAATTTAATTTAACTAAACGCGAGTAATACTTAAATGCGTGAATTGCGTGTTTGGTAACAAATCTTGAAAATAGTATTTAAAAAAAATGATACAAACATTCTTTATAGACATTCTAACCACATGCGTTCTAAAAAATATACTCAAAAGCGACTTATAATAATTTTTCGTATGCGATATAATTTTAAAATATTTTACACACTCATGACAAGAAAAATACATATTTTAATTTTTAAATAACACACTGCTTGTTAAGAGAAAATATTGAAATTGTTCTCATCTTTGGTGTGTATTATTTAAGGAAGAATGCGTCGTATTAATATATCTATATAATAATAGTTTGAAGGGCTTCTTTGATATAATATATAATGTTATAATAGTTAGTCAGTCACTCTATAAACAAGACAAGGAAGGAACTAAAGTACCGGTCCTTCTGCATACTTAACAACAGAAGAAAACAATCATCGGTTCTTGTATTTTAATAAAATGTACAATTAGGTTTGCATTCTAAAAAAACGCTCTAATTTGTTTATAAAACATAACTTAAAAATTATTTTACTAGCATATGGATGTGTTTAATTTGATCTATCGATATTTTTATAAGATCTACAATCTATTATTACAATATTTGCATTATCGAATCCTTAAACTCAAATAGTTGTCGACGGATGGTTTCGTATGGGATAACTGGATCCGCTATAAGCTATATACGCTAAGCAATAATCAACTTTGAACTCAATTTAACTGAGGTAACTTTATTACTTTTCAATTGAAAATATAACAGCGGCCGCAAATGAATTATTATAAATGGTATTTCATAGTATTAGAGATCCACGTGCTGGATTTCTTGCGTAATATTCTAGCAAGTTCAAGGCGCTCATCATTGAACTCATCATAAATAAGCTTTATATGTTTTTTAGTATAATTTCCATGATGTAATGTCCCATCAAGACCATACACGTAATCGCTTCAATTTAGTTTTCATCGTATATATTTTGGTAATAGACGAACACTATCGTGTAACAGTAAAATGTGAATAATATAATATTTTAGTGATATAATAACACAGTGCAGTGTTACATGCAAGTATTAGAAGAGAAACCTTAAAGCTGCGTTTACTTATTACATTAATAATACGTTCTTTTACATGCATAATACTATATTGTAATATTTTAAATACCAAGTGCACGTATGTTGCATTTATTTTATATATATATATATATAAATTATTGATTTTGTTTCAAATACTTTCACATCGATATTCGTGTATAATCATGTACAATGAATCTGACCTAAATACTTAATCCTTACGTTCTTCATTATTGTGGCTTCGATATACCAAAACAAGAGCAAATACCAAAAACTTTTTAATTTGTATCGACATTTTAATTAATTGATCTATTATTTTGCCATGTGTTTGATAATAATTAATCATATTTCCCGACACTATGCTCAATTTTAAATTAAAGCTTAAAACTAGCGATTTCCAGGCCATTTACATGTCATATAGTATGTATATAATTTCAATTAAATGAAATAAATAAATAATATTTATGCGCATATTAAACTATTGTATTTCTTTTTATGTTAATTTTATTTAATGTAAAATATTTATAAGAATCAGTAAAAGTCCTATTGCATACTTTGTGGTAGGTAAAGAAATGTTACTTCAGTTAACCAATCAGAGATTTTACATACTTTAACATTATATTAAAGTGTATTATCGAGGTTAATTCATTTTCTTCAGAATTATTTCGCTTTAATACACTTTAATATAATGTTAAAGTATGTAAATCTTACTTCATTTTAATCACGCGATGTTTTCAGGAAATGAACAATCATATTATATTTGCCTATAATCAAATTATGCCTCCTTCACTTTATTCGATATATTTCTCTGTGTTTTTTATATATTTTTTCTTACTTTGTTTGCATAAAGCTTTCACGGGCGTTAATATAAAAATAAATAAATTAATCTTATTCATGAATTGATCAATTAAATAGCTACTGGTCGTGTTTTGGTACCTAAAGAAAATACAGTTAATAATCTTCAATCAGTTATTATATTTACATGTCAAAGTGTCCTCTTTGAAGACATAATTATTTATGAATAATTATTATAATATTATCTTTTAAGTATGTTATGTTAATACAAGTTGTATGTGATTGAGCGATCTTTCACCTAATTGAGGTAGCGTGCAAAACTAAAACTGTTTCTACCATAATAATGACATATAAATACCCATTCATACTATATTTATCATAATACATAATGAAATCAGTAGCGGAATAATTTTGGTTTAAAATAGACAGTCGCTTTACTCACTGATTGATTGTTTTTTTTTTAAATATTCCATATAGATAACGTGATTATGTATAATATAGAGTAGTTGGTATAAAGTAAAATTTTGATTATTCAAATGTATGAGGAATGTTCAAAAATCACTTACTTGTAACAATAAAAAATAATTAATAATACTTTTTTTGTGTCTTTCTTCTTCAATCTTTGGCATTTGTCCATCCAAATATACAATATGTTTTTATACCAAAGAATAGCCCATTTATGTAGTGCGATGTCATAATGGTTAACTTTTGAGATGATATTAATTTATTTTAAATACAACATGTTTCTAATTGAAACTAAAATCTTTTTATCTCCAATATGTAATGCCAGTACGATTATAAAAAAATATACTAAAACGGGCCTACGCATTTTTTTGTAATTTTTTTTTATTTATTATGACAGCTTGAGAATCTTCGGTTTTATTAATGAGTGAAGATATGTTGTCATTAGAGAATAACAAAAACAACTTTATGATGTCATCGCATTAGTTCAAGTACAAGTTCAAGGTCAAATCCGTCAACAAGGTATTGTTGTTTGTAAGTGGGTGAAATTACGCTGTACCGTATTTTGTCAATCAGGCGGTAAATCACCTAATACGTAAATATGCAAGATTCTCAACCTTTTTAAAATAATAATTAAAAATTGAAAAGTTTAACTAGCCGACTTGGACCCTTAATGAAGGTGGGGTTGTGTTACATTTAATTATTTGAGTATCAATAAAAGACATGTTGTATGTAGGTACAAATAATTACATTCAAAAAAAATATTATTTTACAGAATAAGTTAAAATTTTGACTTACAAAGACTATATACATACATATGAATCATTTATAATTCAAAACATCCTTAAAGAATTTCTACACACTACAAAAAACACTCAATATTGTTCAATCAAAATGCGAATTTTTCATTGACTATTATTACACACATAGCTCGTCTAATCTTCTTAATAATTTTCTTATTTCTGAGTAAGTAGTACTGTGTATAATAATATATAAAGTGTGTTTGGTAGCCTAAGGACATCACGTTTGTTTCTTTTGCACAATGGGATTGATATAATCAGTACATCACAACAACACCACCACTCCATAACATACCAACACGGAAGGACACTTAACTTTAATCTATTTCTCCTAAACTCGACCAAAACTATTATCCTATATACCCGTACCCGTTTGCACTGCGGATATCTACATGTGTTCCCGGAAAAAAAGTTTGAATTTAATGTGATTGTCGTGTCATGTTAGAGATAAAAATATAACATAAATTACGACTGCCATTTAATGACATCAAATAGTGTGTCATGGATTAAAATAAAGAGGCAATAAATGTTGAGTCGATAATTATAATAATGTTTTATTGATCTATTATGTCTGTTTGTAATATTCCGTGACTATGTAACACATTTATATGATCATATGATTCTGATATGACGTTTTAAAATATATTTACATAACCAAATTCATTCACTCTTATAATTAACCATGCACTTTTTTTATTTGGAGATCAATAATACAACAAAAATGGTTGAAAACAATGGAATGCTTCGTGAATTCGTTTTGTTATTTTCAATAAAACAAGTAATCAGCAAAAGTGTTTAAATAATGCACGTTGTTTATCTGAATAAAACATTTAATTAATTAATATCCTTAATGCACCTAATTGAATACAACTATCTTATCTTTTAATACAACACCGATAGCTAATTAATAAATAATAATACATATTTATATATTGATAAACAGGTCATCAAAGAAATAAAAAATTGTATGGAATACATTGTTCTTATATAAATTTTAACTGACCCAAAAGGCTGTAGTACACATTTCTTATATAGAAAGCGTTCAATTTTATATAATTCAATCATAAACAAATGTGATTACAAGTACATTTTAATAGCTTGAGTGTAATGTTTCAGAAAATATATTTAATAACCCTCACAGTTCAAACAAATAAAATATCATTCGATTCAATATTTGAGCATATCAAGTTACTCCGTGCGATATAACAAATAACGTATTCTTCAACCCAATATTATTATTTATTAAATCAAATCGGTGGAATTTTAATTGCGAAATTCCTTCTATAGTTTATTATGTGGAAAGTGCAAAGAAGCTATTAAATAAATAGGATTTAATTGCAGATAAGATTTATATTCGGCCAGAAGCATTGCACGCGTGCTTCAGTTCAGTACTATTATTGCTTTTACATATTTATTTATTAACATATCGTTTAAATCAACATTATAATTAGTAGTAAAAATAATTTAAAGATAAACATAATTTCAATTGAATTTTTTAAATGTTATCCAGCCACATCATCAAATTTAATTAATTTTACATTCTGCATTAGTGAACTTATTATACATTCCTTATAGTACTAACATGATAATAAATGATTAATTATAGTCTATATTTATTGAATATATTGGGAGCAAATTACATATTTGCCAGTTTATTGGATACACATTGGCGCCAGAATTATCAAATCTAATAATTAGTTTATTACACTTAAATTACGTAAAATAAATTTATTGATATTTTAAATATATTTATAAAAAATATTACATATAAAAAGTCATCTTAAGTAGTCTCCGAAGATGGTTGGATATTAATAATATTAAAATATTTTTTATTAGTAGATTTTTTTCAAAAATAGGGAAATCTATCAAACTCTATTGAAGAATTTGAATATTACATCAAAAATTTAAATAATTAGATACTTATACTTGAAATTATTATTTGTCTTCAGAATTGGTCTACACATATGTAATTTGAACGCGTTGTTTTAACAAGCATTGCAAGATTTGACTGCTAATTGATTGTTTTATTTAAAATAAAACATATTTTTTATATAGTTACTTGTTGAGTTTATCACAATTTACACAAGTAGTTTTATGAAGTAACATTTTTACAGCCCTTTTTGTATTCGCGGCGTACTCGCATTTCGATACCAGAGTCAAATTATTTCAACTATACTTGAATTAAATTATCCAATGAATACATTGGTTAAGGAAGGAGGAATATACAATATACATTATCTTAAACAGTTAAAGGATATAGTAATTATTTTAATCGTAAGTATCAAATGTATGACGAATGTGGAATCGATGTTGAAGCAATGTTTGCTGGGCTTAGTGGATCGTAACCTGAGATGGTTTACGGTATTTGGAATTACTTTGACCTCAGCTGCCAGAGACACCTTACCTCTGTTATTCCTTTATATTATGGTGGTATAATAGTTTAGTCCTCGTAAAGGTTCTAAGGGTTTCCGCATTCATCACACTTTAAAGTGCACATGCAACGATACATCTATTCTAACTCTTATCATTCCAAAACGCCAACATCCTGGCGATCTCTTCACACCTCCTATCGCAAAATCCTTTCAGAATTCTAAATAACGACATTCAATATTGTTTAATATCGATATTTTGCTATAGATAAAGAAAGCTTCTTGATGAAGTTGGTTTTTGAACGTGTCAACCATAAACGATATACATATGTATAATACAATAACTGCGGCACAATAGTACAGAGTTATTCAAAACAAAATCATTATTTATTTTACTTATAAATACATATATTATTAAATCATACTGGAGTAACACTAGAGCATTACGAGGGATCCCAAGTCACCGTGATGTTAGTACAGCACTCGCCAGTTATATAATTTGTTGTGAGAAGTGAAAGATAAACTAGGAGAACTTACCTACTGAAATCGAAGTGTTTTCTCCATGCAAAACAAACATTATACTTCCAAACGAAGTAAGTTCAAAAATAAAACCTATTGACTTTTACTCATAACACCCGATACCATAATAACAATGAATCTATAGAAGCGCCATGCAATATCATGTCGTATATTCGAATATGACCGGTCACTAATACATGTACATATTCTAAACCCTATACATATACACCCATTATATACGAAGGATGCGGCCACATGAAAATTTTAGTCCCTAAAATCCAACACTTGAGAGAAACAACATTTTTGTTACAAAAACATCCGCAATGATCATGTAAATTATTTACACAATGACATATTATTTGTACTTGAATATATCGAGCAATTTTTTATGTCGCACTTTATCATATTAAGTAAAATACAGTATAATGTTATTAGAAAGATCGACAAGTGACAGATAAACATATGAGCGGTAGAAGCAGCGCCCCAAGCGGCTGACACACGAAACTTTGGTGCTAGATCTCATCTATGCCTGCTATGGTTTTGACTGTATGTCTTTTAAAGTATTATTTGCATCTCCATATATACATATAAACTACAATAAAATAAATATAATAGACTCTGTCCCGTTCTAAAATAACATCTGACAAAATAAATACTTGTAACAGAGATGAAATTATCATCAAATGCCCACCGCACTTCTGTATAATTGAATTCCTTTTTGCATATTGATGCATCTTTCTCAAGAAATTATTATTGATAAGGACGCACATAATGTTTATAATTTATTTTCTGTCACAATTATTAGAAAGTACATACATATTTTTTCGGAAAAAGTATATTCTTTTTCGTCCAATTTTTGGCCCAACTAAGCATCTTATCAATCACCGCAATCCTTCATCTACAATACACTTAAACATACTACAGTGCGATATTATTATTTATAAAAAGACTAAAGATCCTTCCCAGTAATTTTTATGAAGGAAACAGTTAATAATAATATTTAAAACACATATTCATGCTCATAACAACGTTACTCATTAATATCGTATTTTATTGGATTAAGTAGGAATTAAAAATGTCGCTTGTGGATGAATATATTAAATAGATGAATAATTAAGTTTGTTTTGTTGGTGGGATTAACAAATTAAGTATCAAAATTAACATTTTAAAAAATATTATTATTAAATCCGCCTTAATAAAATCAATTAAAACGGTGGAATGTCGGATACCAAAATCCCCGTGCATGTTCATAGATGGGTGACCGCGCCTTTTAGCGAAGATCTTAATTTGAAAAATTAATTGAAATATTTTATAAATAAATATTTACAATATAATAGTTGTGAATAATAGTTATTAATATCTAGAGAAGGTATGGATAATAGAGAGCAGTATTTCCTGCAAGGTATTCTTACACTTGGTATCCTCGACTCCCTGTAAATCTTCACCAGGCCACACATAAACCATTACATATATTTATATTATTATTATACAACATTGCCGATACATATTATATTTAATATATTAATATTTCATCCTCAACACTCTTCATTTCATCTTAACACTTCGCCGATCACGATTATCGAGCCTCGCAGCTAAATCTAATAATAATCTCACATTTTCCTACTCAATCATGTTCGTTTTTAAGACAAAATTAAAATTGAGTAGCTGTCAAAATATTTTATCACTTATCAGATTAGCGGCCTTAATTGACATTCATCAATAAGTAGGTATTTTATAGCCCACTCACAAATATGTTGTACAATTGTATAAATAATTACGAAATTTAAGGATTATTATAATAATATTTAATCATTGATCGAAGTATTTTTTCGAACTATAATATTGGGCAATTTGTTGTAAATTAATTATGTATAAATAGAGTGATTAATATTAGAAGTATTATTTTTTAATAAATTCTAATTGAAGCACAAAAGATTTTTCATTGTTTGGACAGACCATCAATGTTTTAATTCAGCACAATTATAAAACGATATGGTACAAAATTTATGTTTTAATAGAATTCTGGAAAATATGACAAATTTAGTATTGTCTTCATTATTACGTATTTAATTTTAAAAAAATCAAGTTCGGTTATGAAAGATTTTTTTTACTACGAATCATGAATGATATTGTAAAACCAAAGTCAAACAAAAATATTACGACTGGGAATAACAAAAATTAAATCCCGATCGATCGTCTTGTTCCAAGTTTACTCTGATTTCTTGGATTGTAAGGTAAATACTGAGGTGATTACCTGTGTAACTAGTATCATCGACAGACAATGAATTAACACTTTGTTGTTTCTAAAAAATCCTTTCCTAAATCCCCTCATGGAGTGTACAAATAAATATAAAAATACGTATACTTTTAACAATTTCAAATAATATCTTGTTAAAAAGAATTAAAATGGTTTATTATTTCTGTAGTGGATGTAAAGGGGATGAACAGTTCCAGTCCAATTAATGTTCCCTGTAATATCCTGAGCTGAGTTAAATTCATTTGTGTTTTTATTCATAAATAATGTTTTCAAATTGTAATTCAGATAAAAGACATTTTCAATACATATCAATCATGAAATAGATAGCAATATCCATGAAAATACTAGTTTTCATAAATAATTTATAAATAAATAATGGTATTTTTAGTTCAGTTTTGTCGTTTTTCCAAATAATTATCGAAAAGTGAATTTTTTTTAAATTGAAAATCTTTGATAATGATAATTACTTCCTGAATCGGATTTTTTGAGGTTATGTTTTGATACTTTCATAGGAATTGTTCTAGTATTTAATCAATAATTATTGATTAAGAAACGTTTAATAGAGGATCCTTATTAATATCTAAAGAATGAATCCTTTTTTATAATCCAGAAATAGATATAAAGTGTTATCCTGTGTGATATTTGGGACCAAAATGAGGCAAAACGCCCACCCCACCCCCAGCGCTTACCACTATCTCCGTCTCTGTCGTGCCGGATAGCGTTGTCTCTGTCGCACACTTCGCAACTCGCTCGATATTGGACTGGTTCCTCAGTCGTGTTGTGAAGCTCGTGTCTTTGGGTTGTCGCTCTCGTTGCGCTTGTACAAGTAGTATTTTATAACAATAATTAGTGTTTGACATTAGTAACGTGCTATAATAACAGTGACAAAAATCATAATAATACAACCGTACCTCGCACCCTGCCCCCGCACATTCCTGTGCACTTGCTTGGATTTATTTCACCACCGGAGAATATTATACTTCACCGCCATCACATGTCTCGGGTGAGTTTTACAATCCTATTTTCACGGTTCGATATTTAAATGCATAAAGTTTGTAAGGTTCTCCGCAATATTTTGTTTGTGAAATTTAAATTTGGAACTCCCGACCGCAACCCTGTATTTCTCGCAAAATATGCCGGCACGGTCCATTTATTAATAAATTATTTTTAAAATATAGTATACGTGTGCATTTGAGATATTCCGATATTAAAGGATATTAAGTAATAAATTTAAAATGTATATATTATACAAGAAACGATTGACCATTCAAATATTTTATACCAGGATACATTTTTTTAAACATGGACGAAACACAGCCTCCAAAATATACGCAAAAGCAAAACAAAAACGATATTTTCCTTCCACTATAGATATTTCTTTCCATATTGACAATCTCAATTTACCCATCATATTAATACTATGGAAATTTTCAATTTGTTAATATTTGGATATAATGGAGTCTCTGTTTTTTTGAGAATTGTCATCTATTATCTCTAATATTATTTTGAAATTAATTTAATATTATTATCATTAAAATACTCGTTTCGAGGTTTTAGATATGTAATAATTGTAGTAAAATAAATATATAAAATATTATTCATCCATCTGGTTCCATTCTTCCATCAACACTGACGGTTGGTGGATCCGTACAGACATATAACATACACACACCGTAGACAATTATATATATAAAAATACGCTTTTTTATAATTAATTTTATAAAGGGTAGGTAATCTATATAATTTTCATAATATTAAACTCAATTAAAAAATTTCCCTAATAAATAAACATTTTTTCAAATGTATAAAAAACATAATTGCAAAGATTTTATCGCTCAATTTATAATCACCCACGTGAATGCATAAACCACTCAATTCAAAATCGTGTTATATCACCAGTAATTATAGTTATTGTTATATATTCGGGACAATTTTTCGTAAAAATGACCTTGTGATACTTTATTTTTTGAATAAAACAATCAATAAAATAATTGGTCTGATCACAATGGACTGATTTCTTGCCTAATGTAGGTATAATAAAATGTAAACTCACCTTGGCACGTGACATTCTTTTATCCGAACCAGGTATATGTATTTTCAAAATGCAAGATTCAAAGAGCAATGTTTTAATGACTAGGTAATAACCGTGGAAGAAGTTAAACCTTATTATGGTTGTTATGGTTGTTATGGTTGTTATGTTATAGTATAGTTGAGTGGCCACACAGCCTCAGTCACGATTCTTATACTGATAATGGTTATCAAATTGAAACTGGCTTGATAAGTTTATGGTGAGTCAAGTTCAATGCTTCAATTTTCAAAGTCAGTCTAGCAAAAGTATGAAATATCATAAATTCCGTAACATATCGCCTGCTCCAGCGTATAATATCGTAAGCAAAAAAAAATCTGTGTGCTCTTAAGTCTTTATGGAACTGAGTCACATATTCAATCTGGTAACACTGCCTGTCACGTGTCACTCGGTTTAATTATTATTTATAACATATAACAGTTTAGGATTAAATACCTTCTATTGACAGAGACATGAAATGTGTTATAGATAATGGACGAATCTACATTTGTTGCCGGTCAAGTAGGACTATTTTACTATTTCGAAAAAGTCCCATTTAATAGGTTAAATAATGATTGAAAATCAACATTTTTTGACGTTTCGTACACATGCAATATGTGACTCGGTTCCATAAAGACTTACACACAACACATTTCACAAATAATATCAAATAAAATATTGGGAAGCCTTGGGATTTAAATGAAAATATGGGAAATGTTTTTATTATTTTATTTCCCTCTACTACTACTATTTTTTACGTAATCTATTTGCAATATATCCTCTATACCGCAATGGATCGGGCCAATTCTATGTGTAAAAGGTCGGGTTGTTGCTGTATTTTATTTTGTAATTAATTTAGGAAAAAAATACTAGCTGCAAAAATGTATTTATTCGATGTGTTGTTTGTTATCCCTTTACCTTTTTTTTCTACATTGTAGACTTAAACTAACTGAGAATATTTTAGGGAGTGGTAGGGTGAATATTAAAAAATATTAATAATGCTTTCGAAATCGAGTTTGGACCACTATATTGGAATCAGCTGTTTCTGTTAAGTATTCATTAGTGATTTTTTTGTGTCTGTTAAACGTAATTAATATTTTTTATCAATATAAAACATTGTCATTTAGTTCAAAACGTTCTTACAAGTATATTAATTATGTTTATAGTATTTATTATGTAATATAATCTTCATGTTCAATTGACGAATGCTTTATTATTATCACTACGACTTAGGATCTCCCGTAATGCTCTAGTGGTACTGCAGTATGATATAATAATGTGTATATATAAATAAATAAATGATTGCAGTGTGATATAACAGGGTATGCCTAAAGATTGCCATTTTCTCTAGCAACACAGCAAAAATAGTGGTATTCAATGTTAGGTTAGGTTAACTGATAACACAGTCTATTATATTTGAACTATAGATTTCATCTATTTTTTACTGATTCATGATTATGTCATATGGAACGGTCAATCCCAGATATTTTAGTAATGTGATTATGAAATATCAATTACAAATTAAAGCTTTTGCATATATCCAGATTCCGGTTTGGTTGTCTGCAATAGTGTGGTGGTAAAATATTTAGTAAACGTGTAACTCAGTTAGTTAAGATCACACACACGTGTATAGTGTAGGTATTTAATATTGCGAAACATATCGAACCTGACCAACAATTTCCATTGTCTATTCTCTATTTCTAACTCTTGTTCTGTCTCTTTAATAAGTACTATTATAGCAACTAGTTTCACAGACGGAAAGACTGCGCAATTCTGCAGCATACCTGATCCACTTCTATCACTACGACCGTGTTCAATTTCATCAATTATAGAACATCGATGAATTATATACATACATAGCTTGGGGATAAAATATTATAATATCATATCAAAAACCTTAGAATTAAATAAACACTAACAAATATATATATAGAGCCGCCTTGTGGCCCAGTGGTTAGTGTAACGGATTCGTGAGTGAAGACTCCCGGGTTCGATTCACGCCACCGGAGTCACTTGGTAGATCTAGCTTAGCAAACTAGATCTTAAGTACTCATTGCTGTGTGGTGGCCTGGGAAACCATCTTTACTATATTCTCCCGTAAAGGCCAAGGTGGCCTGGCCAACCCCTTATAAAGGGACTCCCGTCAATAGGGAAGGAATCGATATATATATATATATATATATATATATATATATATATATATATATATATATATATATATATATATATATATATATATATCGATTTTATTTTCTTCTGTTGCACTTTCGTCTTATATTCTGGGTACGTCTCATAGGAAAAATAAAATATGTAGATGTCTAGAGTCTGACTATTCAATTTAGCGAATGAAATTTGATTATATTTTATTATTTTTAATGTATAAACAAAAAACAGATTATTTTCAATAAAACCTAATAACTTGTTATATGTTATAACCAGACCTAGTTCAAGTGGGTGTGATGAAGAGCTTTTATTGTTGAACCGGTAGCAATCCAGTTGAGCAAGTCGTCTAACTTAACCATTGTTCCTAAGAGTTTCATTTAACCTGTGCCAGATAAGCCTATCGGGATTATAACCATACATAATCCAATGCTTTGGCGTATTCGAGCTCTGCAACGATTTCCTTTATAATATCCCTCTATTATTTGTTTATTGTATTATTTTATTTCAACTCTCTGATATTTACACAAAACATTATATAATATACATCTACATATAATATTCATGGGACAAAAAAAGGTGAATGCAAATTTCAAAAATAATAATTTTATTTTATATTATTATAATTTTGATTTTGATATTGTTCTGTTTAAGCAATTTAAAACCTGTTTTTTTTCATCCAAACATGCCAATGTTTAATTATAACTGAACTACATATAATATACATCTTCACTTATCATATTTATGGGAGAAACTATAAAGTTCAATGCAAATTTCAAAAACAGTAATTTAATTTTATTAACATTATAATGCTATTAGATTTTTCTGTTAATATCAGAAAATTCAAATAGAATAATACATTTTACTGATTTTTTTCATCCTTGGTTTAGTTATAACTAGAGCTCGGATAAGTGGGTGTAGTGAAGTACCTTGCAGCACTGGACACTGCGCGGGTTATATTTTTATTAAATTGATAAATTATATGAAATTTATTTAAATTCTGGGATATTATAATATTGACAGAACGATCTAATCATATTAATACCATTGAAATTTGCCCATCCACCAAGTATTGGGCCACATTCAACATTCTAATTTCTCCCATGAATATAAAAATCTTGTATGATATGAATTCAAATAAAAAAATAGAGAATTAATCAATAGAATGATACAATTTACCAATTTAATAAAAATATATCGCGCGTGGTGTCTAGTACACCCACTTATCCGAGCTATGGTTATAGCTAAAAACAAAACAATTGTTCAAAATATTAATTTGTAATATACAACGTAGTGATTATTTACATCATTCGAGTGTTTGTTTAATTAAAAAAAAAGTTATTATTACGGTCGCATGTGAGATCGTGTTTGACATTGTGTAGTGTATACGAAATGATCGGCTTGTAAATGAGACACTGTGATATATCACATTGGCATTATGCAGCGGTCCAGCTCCAGGCTAACATATAAAGAATATCTTATGTAAGCAATGTTATTAAAATAAGTTATATTACGACATGCTCGTACTTAAAGTGTGTCTGAAAAATGAATGCGAGTACCACAAGAGCTGACACATCTTAATGGAAGTACAATGAGGAACCCTCATACTACCAACCATTGCTTAATCAGTATCATTTAACAGGCACACCATGAAGGGTGCACTTACTATATCTTGATTACCATTTATTGTCGGATTAAAACGATAAAACCTAATTTACAATCATACTATATCCTCCCACCGGCTTTTAAAATGCGCTCCCCTCTGCGACAGTATGTAAATATACCGCATCTACATATCAAATCATAATTGATCGCGTTTAGATTTTATTCGGAGCATTCCTCTCACATGTTTTTGTAGTTAAAAAAATACCACAGATTGAGAGTTATTGAGGCAGCCGAATAAAAAGCACCTGGCTTTTTTATTAGTGCGACTCAAAAACGTCATGTTTTGATATAACAAACGTGAATATCACTAGAGAGTATAATCTTATGAAAAAACGACAAACTAGCTCATATTGCCAGTTAAATGGTCTATTACACCACACTGAATAAATGAGTAAACACCCTGATTCAAGGCAGTTCAATTAGTATCAATAATAGTATAAATTTACATCGATTTGTGTACACTTGTTATATGTCAATTTTTTGTTGAGTACATAACACAATCTGTAAAAATATGTCTCAATAGTAATAATTTTCAAATGCTGTTTTAGTTATATTAAATATCAGATTTATGGACATATAAAAAGTGTCCAGTCACCTATCGATATCTTAAATTTACAGAATGTATATTTTTTTACTAGAGTATAACTAAGATACGAATTCAGAGATTTTATATTGGTGTTGTATTGAATTATAAAAACACCATATAAAACTAACCTTTGAGTTGACCATAAACGTACACTAATTGTGTCACTGTTGTAGAAGGAGGAATATAATGTGTGAAAATAATATTTTCACACATTATGTATGAAAAGTTTGACATCACAATGTTAATTGAATACATCTATTATTCATTTTATTTTGTGTATAGTTACTAGTAATATTTTCTATTAATCATGGGCACACATCCTCATTATTTTTTCTATTGAAACGGTTGTTATTTATGGTATAATACATTGAGTAACGACGTGGTTTATTGTATTGGAGTTGATTTTCAATTAATCGGACTGGTGAAATTGTTTGTTCACGAACTCATTATAACGTAAACGTAAAAAAATATAAAGGCGCACAATTTTATAATCATGGATTTGTTTCTCGGAATACAACCGAGACTTGATCTGATCGATTTTGCCATTTATAACCAATCGCCGGTCGTTTATTTGTTTTTTTTCGATAATTATTTGATACCGATAGCTATTTTTTTTCTATTCATTTCATTTTATCGTCTATGACTCACAATTTACAATCGTGCACTGTAATCAAGCATGGCATAAAAATTAAAGAATGTGATTTATTAGAATGTATTATTACATATTTATTTTCTCATC
>JAGTTH010000994.1:0-118148 GCA_022606485.1 Agraylea sexmaculata
AAAAAATATATATATTAGACTGCAATATCGCAATAGCATTACAGGAGGCTATCCCAAGGCGCTATGGCGATACCGCAATCCTAAAAAGGTAAATATGGTATAAGAATTAACACTAAGACACACGGGCACACAAGAACAAGTGGGTACTCTGCAGAAACGAAGGAAGAGACATAAAACAGGTCATTCATTCAAAAGGTCAACACCCCGGGTTAGTGAGCCAAATCTGTGCTGGTTAGTTCTGGACGAAGGAACCCTAAAAAGGGTATGGCCGCATATAATTTTCCGGACAGTCCTATGCGTTCTAATATCGCTAGAAGCCTGGCCTCTAATAACCAAGAATAAAAGGCGCAATAAAGACATGTCTCTCCGGAGCTCCAACGAATTGTATGCGAGGGCCCCCAGGAGAAATGTCGTGGGACACAGGAAAGGCCAATAAAGGAATGCCTTCTGGACACTCTCGATGGAAAGCGAATAAATGGCCTCGGACGGAGAACAAATAGCAGAACAGTATGTACTCTAACGAACTTCTGACTAAACTATTGTACAGTAGGCGTACTTGCAATTAGTAGGTTGAAAAAAAAACCAGGAAAGCAATGATCTTGAGATCGACAGCAGTGTTCGAACCTGTGATCTTTCACCAAATAATATTTCAAATCACAGTAATAACCATCGTAACTTTAGGCGTAGTGCACATGTACAATATTTAGAACGTGCATCTTGAATCCCACCAATCAGAGAATACTAACATAAATGTGTGTGTTCTCTGATTGGTACGATTCAAAATGTGTATCAAGCTTTTATCTATAGAAGCGGCATGAAATATTAAGTCGTACATTCGAATATGCCCGTATTTTTTTTATTTTTTTAATTCACACACACACTTAAAACTTATATTTTATTATGTTACGAAATAACCAATCACAGCTGTCTACAGTAAGTTAGTCTACGCGTGTCTCAAGTTGTCATATAACGAGATGAAAGAAAATACTTTTTTGACAAGGCTTTATGATCATAGTGGATTCTCTCATAACAGGCATAATTCGTTTGAGAATCTTTTTTTCAGTTTTTCCGCAAAATCTCTCATCTCTTGTTTTAAATTTTCATTGATTTAACCCCTTGTTCTTCTGCGTGCACTATACAAAAAAAAAGCTAAAGCAATGCCATGTCATCAATGAACTGTTATCTATGTTTATTTAGTAATAATATGATATGATAGTAGAGCTTCCTCAGATTTTGGATTTTTTTGGATTTGGATGGAAGATTAAGGACAATTTTTTTGTTGGGCTTCGCCACTAAGAAACTTTCACATAAGTCACCAGAACTATGTGGACGATTCGCGTATTTTTCAAACTTATAATAGTCCCACAAAGCCGAGTGTTATATTATAATATATTAGAGATGCAAGTAGAATTGATTATTAAATGAGGTTTCCCCTTTCATGTCAAAACCAAACATAACCAAAACGTGGAAGCGACACGTTAAAAAGATGGATAGGTGTAATCGGATATTATATAAAATGATGATAGACATTGATTAGTGATTAATTTGTGTAATTACTCTGTAATCGATATAGTATCCTACACAACGGAAAATGACGCATTTCAATTGAAGAAGTGAATCAACAAAAAGACGTGTCGCATTGCTAACAATTCGAGTCAGTAAATATTATTTTAAAAAGCCATTGTTCTCGAATGACATCATGGTTAATAATACAATGCGAGCAGAACAAAACATGATTCAGTTTACTCAAACAAATAGAAGCACAAACATCGTCAAGATAATTAAATATCATTCACACCTCTTTAAAAAATTTAAACTGAGTGGAAAAACCACTTGAACTTATTACAAAGCAAAGTTACATAATCACTTTATAAGCTGGGTTATCGGAGATTGATTGAGAATTAGTTAGTGAGTCATGCTAGAGCTGATAGTATTGATGCGTATACGAATAGAGCTTGGTAGAATTGGTGTACTCCAGCTCTATTCGTATACACACCACACGCACACACACTCCCATTATACTATTGTATTGAATACGGCCGTTTTAATGTCGGTATTAAACACCATATAGGTTTTTGATTTTATTTTAGCAAGTATATTGGGTTTAAAACCGACATTTATCAATTTAAACACCATATATGCATTTTGTGAATCCATAAATTATGGGTTGTTTGGAATAAGGGCGGATACACTCCTTTGTCCATTAAATGATTTGAAAATAAACTCAAAATTCTGTATCTTTATGTGTAAAAAACTTCGAAGAAAGAGTGTATTACTCAATTATCTATATACTGACAATTTCAGTTTACGCCCTTATTCCACCCAGCCCCTTAATCATACATATATATTCGTGTTGATCACTCATCGATATTGATAAATGTAGGTTTGGTATTTTCCACTACATATAGTTTTCCACTAATTACAATAAATTATTAGTAGATAGTTATTTATTCCTTAATTGTAAAATTCATTGAAATAATCATGGTTTGACTCTCCAATCTTATAATTTCAGTATACGCCCTTATTTCATCCAGACCCCTCAATTTATTTAGCCTTCTTGTAGGAATTAAAATGCGTACATGCATTTTCTCTAAATTACTACTTTTAACTGCTTGGGTTCAATGGATTCCATAGTCAAATAGTATAATATATAAAATTGTCTAAGGTGTGTATATGTTATATGTATGTGCGGATCCCTCAACCATCAGTGTAACCATCATATGAAAACAGTATTAAATTATTTTAATTATAATTTATTTTGAAAATTCACAACAACTTTAAAGCAAAAATTAAATCAAAACTCAAAATAGAACCTTCCCATTAAAAATCCAAACCTGAAAAACTTGAACAAATTGAAAATTTCAATTAAAATTTCCCTGGTTATAATAATAAACCCATGAATGGAATAAAGTACAGTTATATACTGTTTCACCCCTATGACTGATTAACGGCACGGTTATAAAATGTGGCCGATTAAAGAATGTATGGTCTGTTGGTGACGAATGGTGTTCAGAAGTATTAGGTTTATGGGACATTCTGGTGACGATTAAACGGATTTACGGCACATACAGATAACACTTAAGCCTTATGTTACTTCGATCATATCTCACACGGTTATCTTGTTAAACCACTTTGTAATACTGTTCTACCGATGCTATTCAATGCCCACTACACTTATCACTATCACTCGCTTAGTAGGATGCCTCCGAGTTTGCTTTTAACACGATGATAAATACGTGAAAAACCATACACATAAGAGTGTATTCTGTAAATGTTATATTCAAAATCAATCACAGATAATTAATAATATATTTGGCGTTAATTTTCCTACTTATTTTTTACAAAAAGTAGTTTCCTTTAGGGTTTGAAAAAAAAAGTTGTAAAGAGGAAGCTCATTGTTTGAAAAAAACCATCCCTAAATGTTTTCAGAATAAGATCATCGCAACATGTTTTATAGGTTTGGCGATTTGTCCTGGATTTGCTGGGATTGTCCCGGAATTTGAAGCAGAACAGTGATTTTTCAGATAAATGGTACATTTTCCATACACCCACATATTTCCTCAGGTAACTGGGTTATAGATTAATATATTGATGATACTAGTTTGTAAAAAATATATTTTGAAAATTGTACTCTTTTTTCAGTATGTTGAGGTGCTAAGCTAGTTAGCGGAATATGCCCTTTTTCCGTAAAATGACTTTGTAGACAAACATAGGGCCGGTTTCTTCAACGCGAGTTAAATCTCAAGCGCGAGTCACTTGGCGATTTACGCGCAAAATGAGTTTCTTCCAAATTTAGCTCTGTAAAATCTTGACTTGGCGATATCAGCGAGCTAAAGCTAAAGTAAAACACATGCTATATTAACCCTATCCTTAATGGCTTCAATCTAAACATCGGCTATAACTTTGACACAGCTTGAAGAAGCGGAATGTACAAACATGACTCGAATTTCACGTAGCTCATGAGTTTAGAGCTATATAAAAAAATCGACACTAAAAATTATTACTATCGAAGTTTTGGACATCCTACATTATTAACATATTAAATATTTACTCAATTATTTCCAAACTGACAATTTATTTCACCAAGCCACAAAAATATATAAAATGATCATATAACGAATAAATTTTAAAAGTGGCCATAAATAAAGGGTAAGGAGATACTCTGTGTATTATAATTAGAGTTGTGTCATAGAAGGTACGGGATGAAATACGAGACACGAATTAAAAATAGGCGGGGTTGGGGATGTGGCAGGACAAGCAAGCTGCAACCCTTTACAATGTCCTTCTTCCTTGTCCATATGGACGACTGTCACCACGAATAATGGTGTGTGTCTTATTTGTGGCCTGCCATGCCATGCCGACGTTCACTTATTCAGTATATGTCTTCGGTAATGGTCTCTGCTCTACAAAGGGTTATCTTATCACAGATACATAACATCTGTCTGTGTCTGAGAGCACACCTCATTCATAAAATATATATTATGTATGTACACTCAAAATAAAATAAAAATATTGCAGTAAATCACCGCTTCGTGTGGGCCAACAACCAGAAAAATTTCTCAAGGAAAGAATATGATAAATAAATACATATTCCGTTGGTGAACATTATAGTATTTTTTTACCTGTAACAGTGATAATGAATTAACTGAATTATTTCATAGTTTGGGTCCCCTATTAGTGGTAACCATATTTATGTGGGTCAGTAACACAAAAAAAGAAAATATTTTGTCGTTCAAAATAATAGTGGTGTATCCTCATACTTTAAAATTTGTGAGATTCGGCTGAAATTATATTAAATTCTATATAAAAACAAAAAAATAGAATTGTATAATTATGAATAAATGATATAATTGTAGCTCAGGGGATAAACTTGGGATTCCTAGGCGTGCGTTGCCGTAAACGTTCACCGTAAAGACGGTAATAGAGTTGCTTTGCTGTACTTTTGATCGTTTTTTTTTGTTAATTATTGCCTCGCCCGAGGCTCGGACGAGGCATTAACTAACAAAAAAACCGATCATAAGTGTAACTAAGTAACTGTATTATTGTATTTACGGTATTAAGGCGCATGGCTACAAATAGTTCGGTTATTGGTTCATAACCAGCTCAATAAAAAAAATGATTTGATCGGTTATTACGACTGGGAGAACGGGAATTATATAATAATATCCCGATCGATCGTCTTGATCCAGGTTTACTCTGATTTCCTGTATTGTAAGGTAAGTACTGGGCGATTATTAAGTCTGTGGCCTGTGTAACTAGTAATAGTTAAGATCACCGACAGACAATCAATTAACACATTGTTGTTAACTGGACTCGAGACAAGTTAGTTCTCGTGTACATAATATAATTTTTTAAATATTATTGAAAGAAATCAGAGTAGTGTTGTATAGTGTAAGAAGACACCGGCAACAGGATTAGACAGGAACAACAACAACACATGATAAAAGAGCTGACGTGTGTCTTGTCTGGTGTGGACTAGCATCACCTTCCTGCTAATGCATCACTACTATAACTATAACTATAACTGGGGCAATCATCGAGCAGAGTGTAATTGAACTGGCGAGACAATCATTAATAAGAGACGTCATAGAAGAGAGAGTCATATAAAAAGTGCAGTGATTGATGAGTGAGGAAGTGGCAGTCCTTACAGTCACTGACACTTTTGTCGTGAAGCTCATTACTGAATACAGACCATGCTCACTTGATTGATGACCCCCAATCAGAACCACAACAATAATAATAACACATTCTTTCATATCATTACCACATTCCATCATCGCTAAACTGCATACTGTCATCACATCTTGACTTTGTTAGCATTAACCAAACCACGGTTAAAATGGTGTAAAGATAGGTTTTCAATTGCTCACAACTGGATAATGGTTACATTTTTATTATATCAAATTTGCTTTATAGTTTGTTCCATGAATAATAATAATTAATGTATGATTACTTTAGATATAACTCTATATCATATAATCTTTTGTCTAGATATCAAACAGTTAAATTATAAAGAAAATCTCTTCATAACACCCACTTGGAAAATTTGCAATAACAATCTGTATATATACTACATGTCTTTAATTGAAGTTCAAATATTTTCAAGGTGTTCATGAAATGCAACACGGCCACAAAAAAACAAGCCAAACTATATACAAATATGTTATTATTAATGCAATAGTATCGTGTGGCAACACTATTCACTTAATTTGCACAGTTTGTTGATATATAATAAATTATTTTTAAAAAAATACTACTTGGAAATATGATGAGCCCAATAAGTAACTATCTGGCTTCATTATCAATTTATTTTACTTTAAATCAAATTATGTATTTGCTATCAAATCTTGATTGAATGTTGAAAAAGCGCGTCCACCGGTTACGAATTTTGTATGGAGCAATCCCGAAGTCTTTACTACATACTTGGATTGAGTTTGGTAATAACATTTTCACTACTGTTATCCTCAAACCTCACTTAACTCATGCCAAATTCCAAGTCATTAATTAACTAGAATAGCTTAGGTTAGTTAAGCGTTACGAGGATGTCCAATCATTATAGATTATTAGTAGGAAAATTCAGTCTAATTTCGATAATCTGACACTTTTTCAACAACAACTTATTTGTCTCTATATCACACCATTATTAATATCGGAAAAAGTATATTATTGTATCACGCTGCAGTACCACTAAAGCATTACGGGAGATCCCAAGTCACAGTGATAATGCAGCATTCGTCAGTAAACAAACCGTAATATTAGATTTTTTTTCTCTTTTACAGGATAGTTATAGTTAAAGACGATATTCGTTCGAGCGGAAGATTCTTGGGAGGATCTTGGGTCCTGTTCAGGAGGCACCGGGACTATTTAGAATTAGACGGAACGATGAGATTTACTCATTATATAAGAGCGTGAACGTAGTGCAGTTCATTAGGGCTTTAACATTAGGTTGGGTTAAAGAGCAGGAGGGATAGTATCGGAAATACTATCCAGCAAGCCTGTGGGTAAGAGAAGGCAGGGTAGACCTAGGCTAAGGTGGGCGGACGAGTTCTATAAGGTAGTTTAGGAATTAACAACTGGAGGAGTTGCTGGTGCGGGAAGCCTTGATTCATCACTGAACTGGATTGCTTGTGATGATGAAAGACGATATTCGTTTCTAAACCTCACCTTATTGACGCATCGTCTGCATGACGCGGACTCACAACAATGAATGTTATAATGAGGAAACGAGTTAGATGATTGTGAACCTGTTGCGAACAAAGAGATGCTGATATGATAATTGTAGTTGTCGTCTTTGTTCTTTGCGCAGTGTTACAAAGTTAAAAGGTCTAAAAGGGGGGTGTGTCTTGTAGTATTGTAGTCCATTCGTCAGCTAGCATCGTCTCATTACCTCTGTCAGCAGAACATTTGTCACCAAGTCAAGGGACATTGCTACATTATTGCTAGAATACCTCAACCGACCTAATATAATACATATGCCCGCCCCTGCAAATACTACGTGAAAAATTATTAAAATGCTCACGACAAAAAGCAATGTTCTGAAAATAACAACTATCATTACTACAACACATCAAAAAGAGGATATTACATACTACATTCTATGTTCTGTGAATATTTATTAGTATTATATTTATTACCAGCGTAATATCTCGGGGGATAAAGCTTTGGATTCCTAGGCGTGTGTCGCCGTAAGCGTACACCGTACAGACGGTAATAGAGTTGCTTTGCGGTTTTTTTATAATTCTTCATAGAAGATTGTATGAATAACACTCAATAAAAATAAATTTAAACAACTCAAACAATTTTAAATTAATCCATACTTTTTTGTATGTAGGTACATTAATATATTGTGTCGTTCTTCCATATATTATATAAATTAATTATTCACTATGGTGGTATCAAGTACCTTCGATTATGTATGTATTCAAGTGCGTGAGCGTTTACCTCAATACTACCTCTCTAGTCTATTCATATACGCACCAATACTATCAGATCTAGCACGACTAACTAAAGCTTGGGGTAAAGACGGTAATAGAGTTGCTTTGCTGTACTTATGATCGGTTTTTTGTTAATTACTGCCTCGGCCGAGGCTCAGACGAGGCATTAACTAACAAAAAACTGATCATAAGTGTAGTCAAGTAACTTTACTATCGTATTTACGGTGATGTATGCCTGGAAATAAGGCGCATCAAATCACACTCAAGTCCAAAATTTAAAAATTGATTTGATCCGATATTATGACTGGGAGATCAGGAATAATATCATCAAAATCCCGATCGATCATCTTGATCTAGGTTTACTCTGATTTTCTATATTGTAAGGTAAATACTGATTATTAAGTCAACTATTAATAGTTAAGATCACCGACAGACAATTAAAACTTTGTTGTGTCTAAAAACCCCTCTCAAAAAAGGTCCTCCGGGCATAAATAAATAAATTAGAGACGATTTTGTAGGAAACAGATTTTTCAAACAGTAAGCTACGTAACTCCCGAGTTTTAAGTCCAATCGTTATTGTGCAGTAAAATGAAACAATAGTTAAAGTAGAATTTGGCACTAACTGTGTGTATTTTACTAGTAATAGTAACCTATCCAAATTAACTGGTTTATAGACAGGAGTACACAATATATTCATTTTTCATTCATTGTGTGTGCACGGTGCGTATACAAATAGAGCTGGTGCACACTAATACTACATAGCTCTAGTCTATTCGTACACGCACCAATACTCCAACATGACTCACTAACACACTCTCATTACACTCTATGTGCTATGTAACTCGAGAGTTAAATATGTAAAAATGCTGCATTTTTGTGCAATCACTATAGTACAGACCATAATGACCGATAGCTATCGAGCAACGTTGCTCACTGATTGAAGCAATTTATTCTGGTACTTAAATTTATCATAGCCTATGCAAGTTAAATTTATGTGAATCGTCTTTACAGACACAAAAATGTAGGTATATTACAAGTTTTCATCGAAGACTCTTTTTATTTGTCTGTTTTTATTTATAACCTACGCCGGGACATTTGTTTAATTTAATAGCTTGAGATGAGACAGCGGCGTTAATCTCCTAGAATTCCTAAAATGATTTAGTGTTCAGTTTGTAAAATTCCCATACTTAAAATATATTCTGAATGAATCTTGTGTATGATGTAAAAGGGGTAGAGTAATCGATAGCGACCTTCTAGTTATTGGCGATGTTTTTGCAGCATGCTTGAGTTATGGTTATTGTGGGTCCCAAGTTGGCCACTAATGGATGGTGGGCCTCTTTGATTTAGTCTCCTTACTACTCACATATAATATTACTACACATAGATTGTAATTTAAGAAGCAGTGGTTATTTAAAAACGGCCACAAAGAATATTTATCGTGACGGGACACTAACAGACGTGTCGCCACATTTTTAACCACACCAATTAGTCACATAAAAAACACTTTTTACACCGTCTCATAACGCCACCACACTACTGGGTGGGCCATAAAATATTTTATTATCAAATAAAATAATTACACAGATATCTACAATAACAAAAAAACCGCCGTTTGCGTCGCCTACCAAATAAAAAGGGGTTGAAGTGTGGAGTTGTTAAGTGAAATATCACAACTCTTAAACTTCAAATCAAATAAATTTAGTATTGGGATAAGATAATACAGTGGAACCTCGGTATATGAAATATTAATCCGTTATATCAGGATTTAATTTTATATACTGCAATTTTAAAGGGAATGAAAAAAAATAGTCAACCTATAGAAACAACACATTCCAGAAAGTATATATACAAAAATACAAATTATTGTATTTATTATTATTTATAATATTGATCGATAAGAATGCCAGACAATTGGATGTATATACTATCAATTTGGCCGAATAGACTCATCTTCTTGGTCCGCTATCTTTATTTTATCATCTACTTGTCCAGCCTTCTAATACCGGTGGTGTCGATTGATCCGTATTTACTCTGATTTTCTGGATTGTAAGTCGACATGTGTAACTGTAATAGTTAAATAGAGTTCTAAACATATTTATTATTAGTTATTTTATTTGTATCATTTTTATATTATTTTTATGTATTAACGAGGACTGCGATATTGTTATAGAATTTAGAATATACATAAACATATTTATTATTATGCAAAAAAAATATAAATCATTGAAATGAAATTTTTAATCTACTGTTGTAAAAAATCATTTTCAGTCTAACATCGTTCTTCTATTGAAGAATGATGTATATAATTTCTTGTATACATTGGAATATATCATAGAAGAAACAGTGGTGATATTTTGTAAATAAGCAGACGTCATTAAGATAAAAAATAAATACAGTGACAACTGAAGGGAAATAGATGCGGTCCAGCATTTGTATGGTGAAAAACGAGCCTGTTAATTGCTTCCCTCTAAATAGCTTTCCTTAAAAATGCTCCTCTACAGATAATCTTTGAGTTTATTTTCAAGCACTAGTAATATGGGATGGGTGAAATAGTAAGTACATATTTCGAAGGGGAGCAAGCGAGCTCATAAATACTGAATATGTGATAATGAGCATCTCAAAATATCACACGTTTAACACGTTACATTTCAATATTATAAAAAAAGAAATAGTAGTTAAAGTAGATCTTCACAAAAATAAAGAGTAACGTAAAATTCTCTTATTGATATAAGGTGGGGTAAAGAATAGCAAATTGAGGTAAATGGGTCTCATTGCATTTTTCTATGGTCTATATAAGTTGACTTGAACCTCAGAGGAGGAAAATGACATCCATATCTATGAAGTTTAGTACTTTTTACTCCTTTTGTACTCCTTTTTAATTAAAAAAAGAATATTTGTATTTGTTTACATTTGTCTAATTAGTGGAGATACGAGAAGCACCAATGTCTGTGTCGTGCCTAAAGCTTGGGATTTCCAGGCATACGTACACCGTAAAGACGGTAATAGAGTTGCTTTGCTGTAATTTTGATCGGTTTTTTGTTGGTTTATGCCTCGCCCGAGGCTCAGACGAGGCATTAACTAACAAAAAACCGATCAAAAGTGTAGCTAAGTAACTCTACTATCGTATTTACGGTGATGTATGCCTGGGAATCCATTACTTTAGAATGATGTAAATCAACTAATCAAAAAAAGGTTAAATCAACCTATGATTTAAAATATTGATAGAAGAATTTAATTCAATATTAAAAATAGAATTCAATAATCCTTTATAAATGCAACTTATTAACGGTCCCGTGGCCTCTTCCGAGGGTATACCGTGTAAAATCGTATGTTTGATTCAATACAAAATTGTGTGGGATTGCAAAATATAGTGAAGGGAAAAGTATCAGATGTTGGAAAAGAGGGATGGGGGTGGGTCTCATGGTGTCTGTTGTGTGGTATCCAAGATGAAGACACGGGGAGGAGAGGGATGCTTCTGGATGGCCACACCAATTATGCGATATTTCCAGATAAACCGGACTGTGATTCATTGCTCACCGACTAAGGCACGCCCACTAACAGCCTTGTTAAGTAACCACCCTCCGGACCAACCCCTATTAAGCTAACATTCTAAATTTAAAACAACCCTTGTTATCGAAACCGCAAAATATAACACACTACAGCTCGCTAATTAATACGTCACTCCTTACTCCGACACCTCTCAATTTCATCGGCAAATAAATAATCCCGAAGTGATTTATGAAATGTGATATTTAACAGATGATAAACCAGACACTACATTATTGCTTGGAACATATCCAAACACATCAAAAAAGATAAATTCTTCACATTTTATAAAAGCGAATCACATCTTTTTTTACGCACTTAAAAGCTTTTGCCAACTCCTTAATGATCTACAAGTAGACGTCAACGGTAACTAATCACCGTGATTTTTTACAATAATTAAACATTATCAGACATTTCACATAACAAATAAATTATTCACCATACTATTAAAGAGTCCATTATATATTTTACAATTGATAATGAGTCAGCGAGAATGTGGCTCTTTAAACAATTTAGAAAAAATGCCATTAAAATTTCATACACAAAATTATTCAGAATAAAAAAAACGATAGGATAAAATATAATATTTATGGGTGTGGATAGGTATCGCAAAAAATATTGAACTAATAATTTAATAATACATACAGGTTTTTCACATTAAATTAATCATATTTCTTTCCAATTTCACCCCCGACAAATTTCCATTAAACAAAGATTTTGGATCAAATATTTTAGATTTGTTACCATCAATAATCACAGTTTTATTTTATTCGAGGCATGTGTTATTTGCAGATAACTTTTGGACCAAAAAAAATACTGTTCTCGAATTATTGATTAATGTCGATATTATTTTGTAGTCTAAAGGCAATACAATTATTGTTTTTATTTTTCTAAATTATACAACATTATCAAGTGAACTCTATAAAATATATAATAATATAAATGGGTGTGGTTGATTAGCGAACTACTGAATGTTTCATTTGGTTTCATGAATTTTAATTATTTCATTTCCAAGAATCTAATTTACGCCTTTTTTCGTGGTAGATGAACTTACTAAGATTCCTAAATTTTATTACATTGCATTGTACATATAAGATATATAATTTTTTCTTACATCTCCATCAATCACCTCACCAACAAATAATCTATATTAATGCTGATTCTTGATGATAGTCTTTAAAATAATATTATTTAGGATATTAATGAGATGGAGAGACTTGGCCAATGTCCAGCCAAATAGCCAGTGTCAATGTCAAGGCTTCATACATTACCATTATTAAAATATGTATGATAAAACCATAGATATAAACATAAGATATCGCACGAGTGGCTAAATGCGTGTTAGTTCAAGTGGATCAAGTGGCCAAAAACATGAGTTACCTGGCAAACATTATACTGTAAACATCTCTCTTCATATCTTCAGTTATATTTCACAGTAAAATGGGTAAATGCATTGTTACTACATGTCATATGGACTCAAACATACACTCAAATACATCTAGCCTCACTTTTTACCAAACACTACTTCTTTAACATGTTTACAATATTATTGTCACAACCACTCTCTGTGGTCACTATAAATGTGTTGAGTGAGGCACACTTATGCCATTATATAATAGGATTGAAGAGTGCAACAATACACGGGTTACTCGAATTATGTATATGCAATGCGAATGAATATCTATGGATAAAACAATATTATACTGAACATTTATATTATCATATTTATTATGAAAGATGACTAAATTTAAAAAAAATATTACGGTGCTATATCATTAGACAACCACTTTCAATTATACTAAACTTGATAAGTGATTACCTGGCTATACAAAAAAATATTGCAACTAATGTTAAAAACGCGGATACATTATGATTCATCTACAATTGTGTCAAAAAATCAGTTCACTCTAAAAATAAAAGGGGTGGTAGCTTGTGCAGAATTTGAACCTGTGTCCATTTATGCACCACTGAGCTAACGATCACTCGCAAGTCAAGTATTTTATTAAAAACGGTAATTGACGTTCATCCCCTTTTTAAAAAGGTATAAATAAAAACGATAATGGGTGAGTGTTTTATAGATACTCAAATAACTCGAATTCCTTATTATTTAATGTGATCTCTTTTCCACCAATTCTGCCACCTACATGGCTTGTGTAGGAGCGAACTTATATGGTAACATATAAATTATTGCTTCCTACACCTTACTTTATATACATTTATGTATAATACTATTATTTTTGTCTTGTTTGTAAAAAAATCTCTTATGAGCTTTTATATGCAATTGAATTAAATAAATAATGTCATTGCGGTAAATATTTCTATTGACCCATTTTTGGGTTACTGATATAAAAATAGCAATCGTTATGTGAGACAATTTCGAGAAATGTATTTGTCGGGCATATGTGCGTAATGGTGTCTAAAACAGCAGTTACTTAGTAGTGTTTTTATCCGATTAAGGGAGGAACAGCTTATGGAAAGATGCCAAAATAGCAATTAAAGCTAGCGAGCTAAGTTTTTTTGTACGCGATGGCAAAAATATCCAATGGCGACAAACAAGTCTCTCAATGTCCAAAAGTGAAAAAAATATAACGCAGACTGACTGACGCGCCATTACTTAATCAGAGCTAGGATAATTATTTGTGTAGTTATAATTATGCAGAATCAAATGCACGAGCGTAATTGTAGAGATGGATGTTAGTAGTAACATAAACATGTTCCCTGATGTATTATGGAAACCAGAAGCGAGCTGCAGACTTGGTGTTTAACAACGCCAACATGGCTAAAGCTAAACACGTGTACTTGTAATATATCATTTCGTTTATAAATATTTCACTTCCATCAGAATATAACACTGTCTGTCTCTGCATCGGGTTTAATTCGATAAAAGCGCCCGATGTCACTTTCAAACTACACCACTAAAATATTGATACACAAGGGATGGTTGCTCTATACAGGGTGGTTCCTCTAAAGCCTCCATTTTGCCAAAAACCAAAGTCAGCCGTCTAATTTATTTATTTATTTATAAATACATATAATTTTAAATCACATATTATTATTAACTTAACTTATTAACCAGCGTAATATCTCAGGGGATAAGAAGCGTGGCTACAAATACTGTGCTCATGGGTTCAAATCCCACTCAAGTCAAGAATTTTTAAATTGATTTGATTGGTTATTACGACTGGGAGATCGGGAATAATATTAATAAAATCCCGATCGATCCTCTTGATCTATGTTTACTCTGATTTCCTGGATTGTAAGGTAAATGCTGAGGCAATTATTAGTCGGGCAAAGCCGCTCTGTCGGTGAGCTGTGTAACTAGTAATAGTTAAGATCACCGACAGACAATTAACACGTTGTTGTGTATAAAAAACCCTCTCAAAAATGACCCTTTCTAAAATAAAAAAGCTCCTCGGAGCGTAAATAAATAAATAAATAAATAAACTTTTCTTTGGTATTTGTTTTTTATTTATTATTATTATTATGTGGTAAAATTATTTTTTATATTTTGTAAACCATCGTAACGCATTGGATTATCTGTAAGGTTACGGTAGTTGTAGTTTATGTATATGTTAATAAAAAAATAAATATTATTATATCATACTGCGTACCACTAGAGCATTACAGGGGATCCCAAATCGCCGTGATGATAGTGCAGCAGAACTTGTCAGTTGGAACATGATACAGAAATAATGAATGATATGGAATGGAAAACGTTGGGATTTGTAAAAAAACTGTAACTGAAAGAAAGTGCTGCCATTTAACCCAATTGCAGTATTATTTGTTAAGGATGAGTATTTTTACTAATCACCCAGCTTTGAATGTGCCATTAATTTGCAAAATACTTTTTAATGAAATAACCGCAAGCATTTTACTTCCGAAATGAAAAAGTTGCTTATTTTGAATTAGGTAATTAAGGAAAATCGATCGGGCCACTGCAAGTTATAGATGATAAATAAAAAAAATAATGTTACGAGACGTAGATGCATACAAAGTATTGACGAAAACGTGTCTGGGTATAATTAGCGCTGTTCTGAAAAAGAAATAATTAAAGAGTTGAATGCATACGATAATGTCTAATGCGGGCCACATACGCTACAGTTTGACTGCACAGTTAAACCTATACATACTGTAGTGTGTTTACAAAGTCACACATACAAAGGTAAACCGGTTTCTTCAACGCGTGTTAAAACGTGTGCTACGTGGCAACAGATTGTACGAATCTCGTGTCGTATACAAATATTCCAACAAGCCCGATGTTTGTATCGCAGGCATTCAAGAGAACTTGCATACAGGCGACTCGAGCCGAAGCGACGCGTTCGTTAAGAAATTTAAATGGAGGGGGAAATATAGCACGAGCACGGGATTTAGCTATAGCACGCCGATATCGTCGAAGTAGGATTTGATAGCTGGTAGCAAGAGCTACATCTTAAATTTTGCGCGTAAATCGCTCGAGATTTAACACCCTTTGAAGAAACCGGTCCACAATTTCGCTTTTGCGCCGGTTTTCCGCGTAAGCGTAGCATCTGTGTCTCGCATTATGTTTGACGTAAAACCATGTATCGTCCAAAAATATATCAATTGACAATTCATACATATTCGAGGAGTACATGCAATCCAATTTGCGTATCCCTTCGCGACTTATCGACATGTAGAAATAGCGTTTTTTATGTTATTTGCGCCTGGCGTAATAATGCGAACGAATTAATAAAAAGAATGCTGACCGGTTGTCTTATCTATCAAATGAAATCATTGCGAATGTACAATGTGCAGTTACACATATCGTCATTTGAGTAATGAGCCAAAGTTATCCATGAATGTGGCAAATGTTGTCCATAACGTGTATATTCGGACGTGTTGAAGCCGGTCACGCTAAAACACTTAAACTGTTTATGCCTTCCGCTTCATATACGAGTTGTTCCCGGTATGAACCCCCATCCCTTATTCTGGATACTGTCACACGTGTACTATCTCCCAAAGCACGTAAAACAAATATACATAATGTGTTACAGAGACCTAATTATGCTTTATGGAGTGCGCGCTCTGGAAATTGTGTTTCTGCCTTTATTGCCCTACATACAAATACTAACACCTTTTTATACACTATTAACATTAAACACGCAAATACAAATCAACAACACATTTCTTAATTACCATGTTTGCTTCCCTCTCTCTGGGTTTGGATTACAGGTGAAGGTGCTTGCTTACCTGGAATAACAAAGAAAAATAATATTAGTATTAATTATTCTTGACGCAGTCGAAATTGGAAGACAGATTCATTATGATTTTAAATACTAGATTAATCATTAGCCGATTTTAGAATTTCATCAAATTCCCAACCAAAGATTATTATTAGTATACAGAGTAAGTGCCAAAATTTAGGCAAGCCCAGAAGCCAGGTTGGTTGGTTAAAACACAAATATCGAATTATTTTATATCACCGAATACAGCCTTTTCGCGTGTTTAAAATTTGAAATTTGCTCCACAAACATAAAAATGGTGGTGTGGAAAGAAAGCCGTTGGTGTAAATTAAAATAAATAAATATCTCTGAAATTAAATGTTTTTTTATATAAGTCAATTCATATCTAAGGTAGTCCACACACGTTCAGGTAATTTTGATTTATTTTATCTTATTGGATAATTATAAGAGAGGCACAGTACATACACACAGTATACATACACTATGGCATTTTATATGTAGTAATTCAAAGTGATTTGTTTCGTACTTTAACGCCCAATAAGATAGCTCAGAATACAGACACACAGTAAAACGTATACATACACTATGGCCTTTTATTTGTAGCAATTCAAAGTGATTTGGTTCGTAATTTTAACGCCCAATATGAGAACTCACAATTCCGACTCATGGTATAACGTATACATACACTATGGATGTTTATATGTAGTAATTCAAAATGACTGATCAAAATGTCGAAACTGACAGTTAAACTGAACGTGTTAGGAGCGTATAATAAAATAGCAAGATTTTATTAAGTAAGCAGTTCATTAAGAAATTGTCTAATTCGCAGTCGAATCATATTTCACACTAGGTTCATTGTTAAAAGACAGTGAAGATATTTCAGTGGGGTAATATATAATGTCCATGCCATTAATTCCCGGAAGAGAGTATGGCGAAGTGTCTTCGACTCCACAAAACCATCACACAGGAATGCTAAATTTAATTTTCATCTCCTCACTGTGTCGAACGCATCTCCCAATATTTTTAAAAGTCTACCGGAGCAGGAGCGATGGAGTTAAAATTAAATTGAATGGCGGAAAGAAGAGCATAAAGATGGTGCAAGAAACGGTGGAGACAACCGAAATGAATGAATGATAATAAAAAAGAGGAAAGTGAGAAACGGTAGACGACAGAGGCGGTGACGGCTCGTCTGATTAATTCACATGTCTCTTCCCACATCTGTTCACTAACATACCATCATTATCATAATATATGTATATATTAGGAAGTATCACAATCCTTATTAAAACTATCTTGACAAATATATATACTATGGCGATGACAGCCTATAACACAATCACACTCAACTAAATTATAAATAATCATTCCTCTGTCTAAATCAATTGTACTTTAAAACCATGCCATGTCTTAATCATATGACAGCAATGAGTTTATATATATATACTCTGCATATATATATATATATATATATACTATATATATATATATATATATATATATATATATATATATATGTATATAGGTCAAAACCATAGCAGGCACAGATGAGACGAGCCATACAGGCAAGGACCAAAGGTTTCGTGTGAGTGTTTCTACCGCCTCGCTACTTCTAATTATTTTGCATGTACATGTGTAGGTGACCGGACATGTTCGAATATATGACGAAATATTGCATAGCGCTTCTATAGTTAGATAACAGACATATCATTGATGACATGGCATTGCTTTAGCTTTTTGTTGTTTAGTGCACGTAGAAGTGGTCCTGTAAAAATGTACTCGAAGAAAAAAAATACAACAAATTGAAATAATAAACTATAGAACAAGGGGTTAAATCAATGAAAAATTAAAACAAGAGATGAGAGTTTTTGCGGAAAAATTGTAAAAAAAAAATGTAGAACGAATTATGCTCGTTATGAAAGGTATAAACAATCCAATATGATCATAAAGCCTTGTCAAAAAGTATCTCGTTATATGACAACTTTTTTTTCAACGATATTTCGTAACATAATAAAATACTATATATTTGTTATGAAAATGTGTATGAGTTATTTAGCCTCTGACATTTGTTCTACAAACATAAGAAACAGAGAATAACGATTATTTGTATGTAATACTTTGTAATTGAATTCGAAGAGGATCATGATCTCAGTTTACTCTGATTTCCTATGTTTTAAAATAAATACTGAAGCGAGTCAGTGGGGCTCGCTGAGGGTATTGACGTCACAGCACTATTACTGCAGTCAATCTCGTATTTTTAATTATTATAAAACAATAACCTGGTGCTCTACCCTTTTTGGATTTGGCGTCGTACGCATAGGAAACCCAAGAATTACACACTTGTTACCTTTACATTTAACTCCTTAAGGGCTAGTTTCTTCAACGCGAGTTAAATCTTGAGCGCATATCACTCGGCGATTTACGCGCAAAATGCGTTTCTTCAAGATTTAGCTCATGTTACAAACATCGGCGATATCAGCATGCTATAGCTAAATCCCGTGCTCGTGCTATATTTCCCCCTCCATTTCAATTTCATGATGAACTCGTCGCTTCGTCTCATGTCGCCTGTATGCAAGTTCTCCTGAATGCCTTCGATACAAACATCGGGTATGATCGGCTTTAGCTTTAACAAGGGTTGAAGAAACGGAATATTTGTATATGACACGAGATTCGTATAATTTATTGCCACGTAAGTCCTAAGTGCCGCCACACACATCTGACAGCCAACTTCGCGCGCACTGGAGTTTCATATATTTTCTCCCGTTGAGAGTTCGCCGCGAACGGATTTCGCGTTCTGTTTAGTGGCCTTTAGTGTGTTTCCATATAAATTATATACCGTGACGCCTTCCCTATTGACAGGGAGTCCCTTTATAAGGGGTTGGCCAGGCCACCTTGGCCTTTACGGGAGAATATAGTAGAGATGTTTTCCCAGGCCACCACACAGCAATGAGTACTTAAGATCTAGTTTGCTAAGCTAGATCTACCAAGCAACTCCGGTGCCGTGAATCGAACCCGGGAGTCTTCACTCACGAATCCGTTACACTAACCACTGGGCCACAAGGCGGCTCTTGACTTGGCTCACAGAATATTTAGTAGTTAATGTTTGTTGTCACATAACCACATCAAAATAGAATAATGAATAAATGATGCGAGAATATGATAGTGAAGAGAGATGATGTATGAAGGAAGGTATAAATGTGTCTTCGGTATGGTGTTGGAATTCCCACAAAGCATGGCAAAGGCGGTGTCTTCTTACTGCTTGATTTGTTTGTATTGTATGGAAGTAAATCAGTGTTGGAGCAAGAAGCGAGGAGCAGTACAGCATCACTGTTGACACCATACACCACATGTTGACCAAACAACACCCTCATTAAAAAATAACACTTATCTCATTCACCGGCATGCAACAATAACATTTATTATTATTAAGAAATAATATTATAATAATCGACATGCATGTATGTTCTTGTCAAGTTCGCCCTTAGAATTCCCATAGGAATTACAAAGATGGAATTGATTTAAATATCATAGAAAATTGTGTGATCTTAATGATGGTGGTAGGGTTTTTTACTTTCGAATATTCAACATTCACGTACATTTTCAAAAACTAATTTGAAATTTGAAGTCCACCTGTTTTCGATTAATGTAATTTTACTTACTAACAATCGATAATTTCAAATAGCGTACTTAACAAAAATATTGTGCTTTTTTGTCACACAAATCACAACTCGATGGAAAAATTGACAACGTTTATTGTTAAGTAAATCACAATTAAAAAAAATGGATAAATAGTTTATTTTGTTAAGTACGGTATTTATTATTGTTAAGGTTGGATGACAGTATACGTTTTTGTTTAGAGGAAATCAATATTGACGTCATTTTCTTGATGGAATTTAATTTAAAAAAATAATATTCCACTGATTAGAAAAATCTATACTGTCTACATATATATTATCAGAGACTTCTTGAAATTTTAATTTTATTTAAATTGCCATCGCGTAAGGTTTTAGTTGAAAAATATGCTATTTATTTTTTTACACGTGGCATTCTAATACAAGGAAAAATATTGCATCTTTTCACCGTGAGTGTATAAATTGAACTAATATTTAAATAATAAAATTAATGAGATTTTTTTCGATATATTTACAAACGGATGTGATTGGTGATATCTTATCAATTATGGTAAATGTTAAGTTATCTTGTCGCTGAACACGTATAAAATTTGATATTTGCTGTATTAACGTAAGAAACAAAGAGCATTTCTAATTGTTTATGAATGGGTAATTAACTCAAATATTAAAAAAAAACTTCGAATTAAATATGCAGTTTTACTCTTATTAATCTACACAAAAAAGTATTTAAAAAAATAGTGTATAGTTTTACTCTTAATGATTTAAACTAATTGTATCTATAAGTTATATCTATTATATAGAAGCTTATTTATAACAATATTATGTGAAAACTAATATGGCGTTTGCATCAAAATGTTCAGTTCTTGTCAACTGTCAATATGAAGATAAGTTTTTCTGTTAATGATCCATCAATATTTTCATCGTTGTAAGAGAATTTAAACTTTTATTTTAATAACTACAAAAATACTTTTTTTAAGGAACAAATATCCCATGGAAGATACATATGTGTTAAATTGGGCTATGTAATCAATATGTGATCGTTTGTATTAAAAAGCGATGGATATTAGTTGCACCACGTATTGAATAAACAGTGGCATTTACCAAAATAAAATGTGTTTTCTTGGTAACGGCGTGTACTAATAAAAGTGTTTCCCGGAACTCTTTGCACGTTCTCCTTTCATATATTTTATCCTTACTTATACCATCCAGTCAAAATGTTAAAACTCCACAGTTGGAATACGTGACTAATAAAACTGGCTCTTTTATTATGTATCGAATATGAACACGGTACAAATGTGAGAAACTTTATGCTCGTATAAAACATTTCAATTTGGTAATGTCCGTCCGTTAACGGATGCTTTATTGACTGTTTAATTTAAATAAATATATATATCCACAGTTAAAGCTATTTGGATAGTACGCATAAATCATACATTGAGGTCACGTTATTTCGGGTTAACTAGGTTAAAAATCAATTACATTCTCAACTAACGCAGTTACATAGGAAAATACAGATGCATTTTAGGAAATGAATGTTTGCTGTTTTATTTCGTAAATCGATTTGTTCAAAGTTAAAACAATTATCAAACTGTGGATATGAAAAACTCCTCTTTTCAAAGAAATCCATAAGTTTTCACCTAATATTTTTCGTATATTCAACCTCAATAACTATGGATTATAAATGGATCTAGGGGGCGGAATTGCCACCAACCGATAATAATTGTTAACTGGAGTTACCCCAGCCCACACTTAATTTATTATTTATTTTAGATTTATTAGAGCATTTACATCAAAATGAAAATTTCTCAATGGGCAAATTCAAAAAACTTAACTTGATTAAACTCGCTTGTTTAATCACTATTATAATAAGAATCAGTCCAAGTGGGTGTAATGAAGTGCTTTGATGTATTCCACCTTTGCAATTATTTCTTTTTTTAATATTGCTTTATATAATATATAATGGGTTACAATTACCAAAGATCATGTATATTTAACAGGAACAACGGAATTTTTAAATCATTATAAATATGTACATGATAGACTTTTACTCCTCGAGTATATTTTTGAGTGTAATTATAAATAAAAAATAATTGTACAATTTGGGAGTCTTGTAAACTACAGCAGCTTATCAGACCTGGTCTAAGTGGGTGTAAGGCTAGTTATTCCTAGGCGTGCGTCGCAGTAAAAGTACACCGTAATGACGGCAATATAGTTGCTTTGCTGTACTTTTGATCGGTTTGTTGTTAATTAGTGCCTCGCCCGAGGCTCAGACGAGGCATTAACCAACAAAAAAACCGATCATAAGTGTAGCTTAGTAACTCTACTCTATCATATTTACGGTAACGTATGGGAATCCATTACTTTACAAAGTGCTTGGCGTATTTGCATTATTATTTGATTACTGTATTATTTTATTTAAACTCTGATATTTACCCGAAATATTATACGATATACATCCACAGTATTATTATATGGGACAAACTTTAAAGTTGAATTTTTTAAATTAAAATAATAAATATGTTTTTTCGCCCTCTTGGTTTATATTATTGTACACAATACTGAGAACAATGACAAATAACAATTTTTCATAATGCGATGTATAGATTCTTTTTAAAGCCAAGAATGTGCAAATTCACCATCATACAAGAAACATAATTCGTTTAATATAAAATGTTATATATATGTGGAGCTACGGCATAACTTTGTAAAGAAGACGAGTGTGATAATGATCTTATGTTGGGGAGTGATTAAGAAACACGAAGAACACTGAGAGTAGATCTGTATCTTTGAAACCATAAACCAGACCTTTTCAACCGCAGACTTAATCTCATACGATCATTTCTATGTATAGTATTTAATTAATATTAAACAGTACAATCTGTTACCTTCACCAGAAAGAGAGACTTGACCCGAGGCTTATTATTTTTATCCCCGAATTGTCCTTGTCCCACACGAGTCTGTCAGGGTATTGCAGAGGATGGAGACACGACAGCCTGGAGCTACTCTTTTGAATTGTTTGTGATTATACGTGTATATAATAGAAGCTGTCATCACCACAATATCTATATCCATATTGAAATGTCATCTCGCAAATTAAACCGTTTCCCGAACCAACACCACATCACAGCCAATCCTCGGGCTAGACACAAAAAATAATGTCAAATTATCCGTATGACTGAATAGTATTTAGGCTCGGTTTTTCCATACTTGGTAAATTTTTAATAGATAAGTGGGTACAGTATAATATTGACAGAGCAATCGAATAACATTAATAAAATAGAATTTGGCACGTTCAACCATCTAAATTCTAATTGGTAACCACGTATAAATATCAGAGAATTCAAATAAATAATACAATTAAGGTGTGTGTAACCAATTTAATACCCGCGCAGTGTCCAATGCACTTATCCGAGCTATGTCAATTGCTTAATAAATTACGTCATTAACAAATCCGTTCGCAGCGAACTGTCAACGAGTAACAATACTATGTGGACTTGTACTATTTATTTATTTTACACCCTAAGGAGTTTTTTGTGAGATGGTTTTTTTATTATTAAGAGAACAAAGTCGTCTGCAATACCAGCGGATTTCACGTATTGTTTGGCGAAATTAATAACTAACATCACTCGGCTACTAAATAGTTACTAAGCATGGAAAAACCCGACCTCGATAAAATACTAAGACATGTATTAGAGTATGATAAATGTTGAGAGAGGAAACCGTAGTATGGCGAATTGAGCGACAGCACAAAGTGGACCATAAAATGTTGCAACTAGTAATACATGCATACATACATAAGAGGTGCGGCCTGAAATATACCACAGCCGCTCGTAAACTGAAAGATGCACGTAAAAATATTACCAACACACCACACTGCATATTACAAAATTTTCCACATCAAATTAAATCATTTAGGAATTTAATTGAACCTTAAAAATTTTGTTAACTGATTACATATTCATCCAACCCATGTTTCGAGCATTTTTGCAATGCATTAAAAATACGGTATTGAAAAATGTGGGGTGAGAGGGCGAGGCAAAGAATATGATTTGGCGAAATGCGCGTGCTTGGGGTCGGAACCAGCATATTCGCAATGGCTTTAAAACAGAACAAAGGTTCTTTATCCGTGCACATGGAAACCATTAAAGTGGTCTTAAAATACCTATACTTCTGCCTCTCTCCTTCATAATAAACCAGACCTCTTATGCATATACAACACTACAATGTGTTCAAGACGGACAAGTGAAACGAAAGCACAACCAATAGTCAAATATTAAACATCGATATTAATAATAATTGCTCACAAAGACGAGAGTATAATATAATAGTTTGGTTAGGGTGAACAGTAACAGCATCCACTATTTCAAATACTAGAAATAAACGCGACAAGAACATGTCCCATCGAAGCTCCAACAAATTATACACTGTCCCACAAAGATGCATATGAGAAGAGCACAACCGTAAATAATAAATAAACACCCCACACGCATAACAAAACCCAACAACGCTATTTTTGTAGACTAAAGTACGGCACAGACATGAGTGCTTGTTAGTACTTCTCGAATCTCCAATTTTTTTTTATTAATTTAAATACGGTGAAGTCTTCTCTATTTACGGGAGTCCCTTTGTAAGGGGTTGGCCAGGCCACCATAGCCTTTACGGGAGAATTTAGCAGAGGTGGTTTCCCAGGCCACCCCTGTGTCCTTCAGATCTAGTTCGCTACGTTAGGTCTATGAAGTGACTTCAGTGGACACCATTTTTTCGGCGCCGTGAATTGAATCTCGTTTATAAAGCTTTCTTACGGATAATACAAACAAAACTATAAGGTTGTTCCTACTCAAGCCTTGTAGGTGGCAGAATTGGTGGAAAAGAGATCACCCAATTTCGTTACCAGTGCTTCAATAGTAAATCATGCTATTTAGTCTCTGAACTCATATCAAATAATTGTTGCTAAATAATCAGTGAATTTTCCTAATAAGTAACGACTTATTAATTTTATACATCTTTGAAGTTTAACTTATATAATATAATGAATGAATCGTTCACAATGATCTAGTGTGTCTTTGTGCCGGTTAAACAAGTTTCATGAACGTTAAAAAAAATTTAAGAATAAGGTCGTGTAATGGTGGTGAAGCCAGTTGTATAGTTAGTATTTTGTAAAGACTATTCAAAGTGTTGGCGAGTAATTCGGTATTGGCTGATGGGGACAAAGAAGTGGGTTGTACACCCAATCTTGGTGAGTGCTGCAACACCTGTTCCTCAAAACCACTACTAAGACTTCTCCTCTTACAACTATGTTAACTTACACAATGAACTATCAAAACAAATGGTAACTATTCACCATGATACCATTCAATTACATTCACTAAAAACCATGCGCAATTTAGCTACTTTGAACATAACAGCAGAACTTGTATGAGGCGGCCCAACCCAATTTGGTAGTCTCATCAAATAATTTGTCTGACGAAGAAAACCTTTTATACATAAACCTAGACAAAAATTGGTAATCCAATTAAAATTAAATGTGGCTTAGAAAATTATCTCTCTATGACTATTTTTCTAATTATTTTAATAAAGTACAATCCGAAGTATTTGGAAAAAACCTTTGAAATAATAAAAAAAAAAAATTTCATATTATATAATAGGTGATTTCGAACTAAATTATTAAACATTGAAATAATATATCAGTTAAGCGTCTAAGGTGCGGCACAGACATAATACTTGTTGGTGCTCTTTGATGCTTATTTTATCTCTCCGCCAATGAGAGAACGAGCGCCTGACGGACGTATTAGATGAGCTTGTTAGATGTACACCATTCTATTCGTATACGCACCAATACTATTAGCTCTAACACACTCTCATTAAACTATTCATTTATTTATAAATACATATATTATTATATCATACTGCAGGACCACTAGAGCATTATGGGAGATCCCAAATCGCAGTGATGATAACTTTATTATATGAATTTTACTTTACACATAAACGAAATTGAACCTCACTTTATTATTTTGAATATTTACCTTATTATTTTGATGAGCGCTCGTTGTTATTTAACATTTTTAATTTTTAATTCGATCCATCCACATTTGATTCTTAAATGGATTCTTTTTGCTTCGACAAACTACATTAACTCTTACGATATTAATAAAGTTATAAATTAGTCCACAATATATTTAAGTATATAATGTCATATTTATTTGATTGACTTGATTCATTTAATTACAACACATTCAAATTCTCTTTTGCTCTTTATAAATCTCTTGGATTTATGATTTTTTTTAAATAATGCTGTGACCGTACTAAATCTAAAAGACGCATTGCTTTTCTTTGTGAGTCACTAGACACGTTTTCCGTATTCGGGATTTAATTTTCATCCAATACAACTATAAATTAGATTGCTCTTTGTCTGCGTACATGATACAGTATTTGAGAAACAATCTGGGCAGCTGTTTTCTCATCCAGGATGAACTCCTTGTGTCTGGAATACGATATCTTTTGACTCACGCCAAATTGCCACCCGTGGATTTGTGTTTCCTTTGAGCCGTAAAATATTTTCAAAATAACACATATTGTATTAATATTCCTTCGACACTCGTAACAACATTATTCATTACATTTTGATGTTCGAATACGGTGCCGAAAACAAAAGTCAAACTTGGAGTCGATACAATAATGCGAGTCGTGTGTGGAATTCGTAATGACTGTTTTAGTTGTGAATGATGACGTCATCAAGATGTGGTTTTCAAAAGTCGATAGCTTCAAAGTGATGTATCATGAAACATTTATTAGATAATAATAAGACTACACTATATTACGAGTAAAATCAATGAATAAATCCAGAGAGACGTCTGATGTTCTATGATTGCAAACTTGCCAAGTGGTATATTACTATAAGACATAATGAATTATAAACATTTTTCAAAGACTATGGATATTATGTTGGAAATAGACCATCAATTCGATGGGTGAGAAACACACAAACTTATCTACAAAAAATGAGTTAAATATCCAAACCAAATTGTATCTATATCGAACGCTTATTTATTCAATATATTATGTGAATGATTATGTCACAGTCAAATTTTAATATAAGCTAATTATTCTTCTCTCCCTGAAATGTGGAGATACGTTTTTGTATTACTAACCCAACAAATTAAACTCCTTAATAAATGTAAAACAAATGGTTTATTATATAATAGCTCAGATTAAAGGCGTGTGTCTACAAAAATTATGGTTATGAGTTCAAATCCCATTCAAGTAAAAAAAAAAATACCGAGATGTCGGAAATAATATTAATTAATAAAACCCGATCGATCGTCTTGATCCAGGTTTACTCTGATTTCCTGTATTGTAAGATAAATACTGATTATTAAGTCGGTGACATTTATGGAGACCGGGTGAATCGTTAATAATATAATATTGATCTCTATAATAGTCTTTATCAAGTAATGTTATTTTTTTTATTAATAGAATATAGAGAATACATCTCTAATGGAGCATTTTTGAGAGGGTATTTTAAAACTTAACAACGTGTTAATTGTAACTTAACTATTACTAGTTACACAGGTCACCGACTTAATAATCAGTATTTACCCTAAAATATCAAGATGATCGATCGGGATTTTATATAATATTATTCTCGATCTCCCAATCGTAATAACATGACTACAGTATTCGTACCCCCTGAGCTATTACGCTGGTATAATATATATTATAGTCTGGTTATAGGTGTATGTTGTATAATGTCCCAGTTATTGATTTAATACAGTGTATATTAGGGGGTTGGGGGTTGTTTCTGTCAACAGTGGAAGGAGTATGCACAACGGAAGATAATAAACAATTAATATGGCGCGGATGATCTGATATCTGTCTCGCTGTATTTTCATATTCAATTAAAGTTTGCCATAACACTGCTCCCGGCATTTAACCACCCCCTAACCATTCACCACTTAATATTTTAAAAATGAGGGCACGCATATTTATAAAGATTTTTTATATTCATTATAAAAATTGCTGATTTTCCGTAGTTAATCGCTGCCTCGTTTGGGATAATGCGGTTAATTGCTGACTCGTTTAAAGCTATGATATGATATTTTTTTAAATTTGATAGTTATGTAGTCGAAGAAGGTGAAAAAAACATTGCTCAAAATTTTAGAGCACTGCTTACAGTTTTAAAATATTGCATTATTATTTGGTTAATTGGTAAAAAAATATTTAAATAATAAAGCAATATTTTACACATAATCATTGCAGAGCTCAAATACATCAACGAACTTCATCCATTAGGTCTGGATATATTATTTCCCCATTATATAGATTTAGAAATTATATGATTTTAAGCTTATTTAACTGACGAGTGCTTCATTATCATCATTGCGACTTGGGATCCCCCGTATTGCTCTAGTGGTACTGCAGTATGATATAATAATATGTATAAATTAATAAATTATGTCAAGTTTACGGTATCTAAGCTGAGTAAACTATACACATTTTATTTAACAAATAATCATCATAATACACATCCTATAAGTATTTAATGGTAAATAGCAAAAAAAATTATCAAAAAAAATAATTATAATTTTAAAAAATGTTTGGTTTAAATGCTGCTTCTTTCAGTTTGAATTAGTTTTTTGTCTCTCCTGTAAAATTTTATAAAATAGACTTAAGCAGTCTGCAAAGAAAGCCGACAATATAATGAAGAATTTTTTTGACAAATTTATAACTCACCATTAAGAATATTAATCGACATAAAAGATGCTCACCTGAAACCAAATAAAAAAATATATTAATTTGTTGAATGTGAAATCGATTCGGTGAATCAGAGCCAGAGATGTGCCAAGGTCAAACGAATATTATAGTATTCTATTCTAATTTCAAATGAAAAAATTCGATGTGATTATGATTAATCGAGCGTTATACTTATTGTCTTTAAAGCGCTTCATTGAACTCCATGAGGAAAAATGGTAGAGAGATATACAGAAAATATATAGGTGTATTACTATAATACAATATTCGTTTGACTTTGGCACATCTCTGATTCAGACCATTGTGGAACAATGTATATTATACAGTTGCGGTACTAAGCGATTACTAATGACCAATTGTGGTAGAGAATGTTAAATATGTAGTTATGATGAAATCAGGTCTAGAAATATGTATTATTGTGAGGAGAAGGTGTAAAGTTATTTAATAACATTTGTCGCTTTAGTGGAAGGCTTCATTCACACACTAAGGCTTTCGTATTATTTGCTCTTCTATTATATTTGCCTTTAATTTAGAACACGGACGCTGAACAAATAACGCGAATATTATTATTTTTGGGTACGTTATAAACTTTGCCAATATCAAATACACATTACATCGTGTAAAAACCATTACAAAACGAATATGTAACGTGGCTTTTTAAATATGAAATTTAAATAGTACATAACATACATTATGATTCTTATGTTCGTAAAGCAAATGTCAAACTAGATTTGCTCAGAGGCGTGATAAACAATCAACTTATTATAATAATAATCGCAGCTATACCAAAAGAATGATTTAATTAATCCCATCAACAGAATAATGACGAAATAGTTATTTATTAAATAATAAAACTGTGTTCGATTATTACGACTCATTGCAAGATCGAGAATAATTTTAATAAAATCCGAATCGATCGTCCAGGTTTACTCTGATTTCCTGGATTATAAATACCAAATCAATTGTTAAGTCGGGTACCTGTGTAACGGTAATAGTCCAAATTTTGACATTTGCTCTAAAAACAGTAGATACGCGCAGAAGTAAAACATGATTGAAGAGCAAATGTCAAAGTTTAAACAAACACGTGAAGAGACCTATCAACTTCCCGCAAATGACTGCGATTGGTGATGTCGCATCAAATAATATTATACATGGTAAACTAGAATATTTTAGGGGTGGTAGGGTATCGCAAGTATAAAAATATTAATAGTGCTTTAATCGAATCGAGTTTGGGCCACCATCTTGAAATCAGCCTGTTTATGTGAAGTATTCAATAGTTTCTTTCTCGTGTGTATTGTGTCTGTTAAATAGGTAATTAATATTTATATTATTAATAGTAGGCACTATAATTATATCCATTGGATTACTTCATTCTAAAAATTAAATTTGAAATTTGCTTTACAAACATGAAAGAAATCGCAATTCTATAATTTGTTAGGTATTATTTATTAATTATAGTTTAAAACTCAATGTGACAATGTGACGTCACTGACTAAAGCTTAAGATTCCTAGGCGTGCGTCGCTGTAAACGTACACCGTAAAGACGGTAATAAAATTGCCTTGCTGTACTTTTGATCGGGTTTTTGTTCATTAGTGCCTCGCCCGAGGCTCAGACGAGGCATTAACTAACAAAAAACCGATCATAGGTGTAGCTAAGTAACCCTACTATCGTATTTACGGTGACGTATGTCATTAGTTAAGCTTCAACATGTTTATAATAAATGGAACAAACGAGCCATAATTTTGATGAAAATACTTATTTTTTAATAAATTGTCCATAAAATACGGATTTCATTGAAAAATTTGAATGTTTCCAGGCATTTGATAACATAGATATAATATTTGCATATGAAAGCGAAAGTTCTGTGAACATTTCCAGTAAGTATAATTATTTTTGTGAATATCGTAGTAGTGAAGTCAGAATATATAATATGTCAAGGTGTAATCGTGTTGAATAGAATACTTAATAGGTTTCAGATCTCGGCTGAATAGAGAGTAATAATTAAGTATGAAGAGAGTCGCGCTGTAAACTTACTGTAAAGTAAGAAGACGTCTTTACGATTCCGTTTCATATAAACTCAACACACCCATCCAAATTATCATTATTCAACTTCGCATTCATATTAAATTACTACAAACAGAACTACAGTGTTGACAAATAACCAATTATAAAACATATTTACAAAAGTCAATTTGTACAGCTTCGTCGTTTGACGTTAGCAGGGCGAAATGACGTAAATTAAAAATGAAATTTCCTATCATTGTTTTCATTTACATAATTTTCTTGACACAATTCAGCGCCGCCGCCCACCAATGTTTTATGGTTTCGTAGAAGCGAAAAAATGTGTTATAATCGATGAGGAAAACACGGGAATTTTGCGAAAAGAACAAAAAACAAGCTTCATTTCTGCGAAGAAGCGATTACGATAGAACCTCGATATACGTTAACTTTAACTAACATTAAATATCTCTTGAGAATTAATCATTGTTTTTTTTTTAATTATTTTTAAGAAGCATTTCGATGGGCCAATAACGTTTATATATAGTGGTATATTTTTTAATACATATTTTGTTGCAAACATATAGGTTTGGCTTTCATTTAATGTACAGATTAATTACTTATAGCTTTTATCATAAAGTTCTTTATAAACACTTATTACGGGTAGACTATTATGAAATGACTACTTTATTATTGAAGGTTAAAAAATATTTTATTTCCTATTTAAATAACCACATTATTATACACATTCATTAAAAATACGCTATAATAAATAGAAAAATATGTATCGAATAAAAAAAACCCGTGAAATTTTATTCCTTTAACTAGTTAAATTTAAATATATGACATAAGCAATATATATTTCATAATATATTTATAAATAAGCTTTTGATATACGATATCCCATCTGTTTGTGGAAGATTGAATAGATCAATAAAAAAAACATCATTCAATAACTAAAAAAAATGTTTATTGAAGTAAGAAAAATTAGTTAACACAATGCAAAATTTCCTATAAACGAAAATATATACTTTTGTCCAAGCTTTTCAAGATCAAATATTAAAATTTTTATATTTCATATGGGAAAAATACGTCAATGAATTAAGGACGTATATCGAGGTTCCTCTGTATGTGTACATAAGTTTATCATGATGTGATTTAAATTGATTTGGGTTTTTTTTGTATTTTTCGGGATACGAGACTGCAGAGCATTTTAAAATAGCCGTCTGTCTTAAATTGCATGTAAAAAAACGAAATTCCTGGAATAGTTTAGTGTTGGCGGCAGTTCGCTCCAATTAAACCTGTCGCCATGCATTGTGTCTCAACAAAATAAAAGTTATGAGTCATCAAAAATATATTAATGTGTGTATATTTTGCAGACGGTTATTGTAGTATATAAATGTAGTAGGGCTGATCCTGGGTGATGAAGGAGTGACGGGAAAATCGCAAGCAAGGTACTCTTTTACTTGTAAAATATCCAAATTTATAGCCGACCATTCCACATTACAGTATATCTCACATTTCTAATGGACTATCAAGACCCGAAACAAAACCAAGATAAATACAAATAACCTATAATATGCGCATCATCGTGCAACTTTCGTTTGTTCAAGATAAGCTTACAGATTCGTCTTTGTTTAACACGTATTTCCATATTATTTGCACACCCGCTACTTGTATCTCCGATAATGTGAGATTTATGTATACATTACCTACTACTGAAATATTGTGATATTTTTATTTTTTTATATCCAGGTTGGACTTTTAATCAATGAGAATTTTATAATAAGTATAGCAAAAAATATATAAAGCGAAGAAGATATTTAATAGGAATGATGATCGTTGAAAATGTATGGGGAGCCTCTTTAATTGAACTTCAAATATTTTAATCATAATTATGTAATGTCAACACGACCACAAAAAATAATTTTGTATCGAGAAGTAGACTATCGCAAAAAATATAAAAAGCGAAAAAGATATTTGATAGAAATGATGATCGTTGAAAATGTATAGGAAGTGTCTTTAACTGATCTTCAAATATTTTAAACACGACCACAAAATAATAATTTATTATAGGCAATAAAAAACTACGCAAATTAAGGGTCGTATTCACTATTCAAAATAGTGTGTTAATGAGTCGTACTAGATGGTTTGTTGTATGTGAGAAGTCTATTCGTACACTCACGACTCACTAACATAATCTTATTACACTATTATATTAAATACGATCCTAAGTGAGCATTATTGCCATACGATGCTAACATCATATAAGAAGATTCTCAAACTGTCATAATCTCTGGCTATTGAATTATCGAGACTAATAATAAATAAATAATAAAAATAATTCATAACGAACGGTTTTAGAACCTCTGGTTATTACAAATTGTGTGAGATGTTTAATATTATTGTATGCACTCAATTTACGTATTTCGTTGACTTCAGTCACAGGTTTTTTGTACTTTCCTCTGTACCCGATTAATAAAGGAAAAACGCTAAATTTTCAAACTTTTTAAAATAGAAAATAATAATTAACTTGGCCATTAATTGAGGTTTCTTCAAGATTTTGCTTGTGTTACAAACTGTTAAATCTTGACTCTGCGATATGAGCAAATCTCGTGCTATATTTCCCCCTGCATTCGAGTGATAACTCGTTGTTTTGGCGCATGTTGGGTGCACCTGAATGTCTTCAATCTAAACATCGGCTATGATCGGCTTTAACTTTGTCACAGCTTGAGGAAAGGGAATGTACAAATATATAGAAAAATATGAAAATTTCAATTAAAATATAATACCATAATATAAAATCACGGTCGGCATAAAAACTCGAGGGACTTCGTATCAAAGTAACACGCGTCCTTTGATCCGTCGCGCCAAAGTAAAAATCCTCAACACACAATCGAGTATCATAAAAAGAAGCCTTCGATAAATATACTCGACTTCTTCAAATAGCAATACTGGAAACGTTAACACAATAATTTCACTGTGGAATAATAATGTCCCATTGAGTATGCAAAGTATGTGTGGACTTAAAAGACGGCCGCTCTCCAAATAAGCATTAATGAACCTACGTGACACTTGACAATCGTTAAATCAAAAGCTAAGTGATTCGATTACAATCCACTCGAGTGATTGTCTAAATAACGTACAACAATACAGTGGTGTGTTTTAATAAACGTAAAAGGCGTTGTTTTGTGGGATGGAAGAACAATACGAGAGCATTTGCCTCGGGCCGCCATCATCATACACGACTTTTCTATATAAAACAACCGAAGAAAATTATAGTAAACCCCTTTTTTCCACTATAACAATATAGAGATTTTATCTCACCAGTATTTACTTTCCACAAAACCCAATTCCATTTTACCGACATGCTCTGTTGCCTAATCACTACACTCGATTTCATCAGTGGTATGAAGAAAAAACCACAAAGAAACAAACAAGAATACTTTGATGGAGACGATATGTTTTTACTGAAAATTCAATGATATATTTTTATAGACAGTTGACAGTTTATAAGGACTCTGTTTTATTTATTTCATATTTTGGTGCAAATATATTACTTTGGCATTTTATCCATTACTAGTATTACTACTATCACTAATCACATTTATTATGAATACGCTATATAAGATTTTATTATAATGATAGTGCTAGAGCAGATAGTATTAGTGCATATACGAATAGAGGTTGGTATTTTGGTGTATACCAGCTCTATTATTATACAATTTTATTGAATACTTTTTATCAAAGTGAGCAATGTAGAAATTAAATATATGAGAATTAAGCGATTGTTACATAAATATTTAAAAAATCGTCCAATACAACACAAATAATAATAAAAAAATAAGTTTTCACGTAACATCTTTATAAATAAGCTTTTTAACCCAAACAACGAACGATTTATTAAATATATTTTATGTGTTGAATTAAAGCCTGTTCTTGGCTATATCATAGCCCGTATTTAATATAATATTATGATGAGTGTGTGCGTGCGATACGTATGTGTACACCAATACTACCAAGCTCTAGTCTATTCGTATACACACCATCTAACACACTCTTATATTGAATACGGGCCTTTGTTCAAAAGTAAATATCGCAGAAGCGAACTAATATAAGTAATAGATTGCCAGGTATACATCACCGTAAATACAATAGTAGTTACTTAGCTACACTTATGATCGGTTTTTTGTTAGTTAATGCCTCGTCTGAGCCTCGGGTGAGGCACTAATTAACAAAAAACCGATCAAAAGTACAGGAAAGCAAATCTATTACGTAGTACGCTTACGGCGTAAAAATATACAAAAAAAATCCGTTTTTGAGTTAAATATGTAGTTGATTGTAACCCAAGTTGTATTTATATCAGAAGTTTATTTATAAATATATTATTATAAGACATTTTTTAATAATATCATAGTGTTGTTGTAATAAATGCTTAAATGGCATATTAAAAATAAATGCATGTTTGCGCCAAAATATTCAATAATTTTTTTTCTCAATATGTAGATACATTTTTGTGTTAATAACCCATCGACTTAATAGTCTTGTTTTAGAGTTTTCGATTAAAATGATGGCCCAGCACAAAAATATTACAGTGTTTGTTTCCTTCGGTTTGTAGATAGTTGGTTGATATTCTTGATTCATATAAATACATTACAATATTTTAGTGATTTAGGGGAGAATACGAGTGCAAAGGGTTAAAATATAATTTGATATATTAAAGTGTGTGACAATATGAGCAGCTTGGATCGGAAAGAGTCACACAGTATCGATCGATGTGATATGAAAAGAGTGATGCGACCTACTCTATAAAGAAGATGGCTTTGAGCAAAAGTCACAGGGTAAAAAGCAGCAATACCATAGGGGATGTATGTATATATGTGTGTGTATGTATGTGCGCCTGTTTACGAAAGCGTTACGTGACACAAATACTAAATATTCTCCACCACTATATCACACAATATTATGCCGTTGCATTATCACCATTCACAACTAATAAACTCCACACACTTTAATAGATCGTTTCTTAATACTGGACAAAAAGATGGGAGAGGCACTATAAAATAAAGAGGTCCAAAACTGAAGGATGATGAATTGTGATCAAAGGTATCATATGACATGTATTAATTATCAAATTTTTTTAAATAATAAAAATCACACGCACGCATAAATATTAAAATCTGCATTTCTAAATACGTCGTATAATATGTTTTTATTGTACAGAAATGACGACTTTTTTTAATGAACAACATGGAAATAATATATAAAAAGATATAATAATAATATATAATTAAAAAACACGGAAGATACAGATGAATTTGAGGCCCTGCTTTTACGGCTCGTACTGTTTATCTGTCGCTTGTCGATCTTTCTAATAACATTACACTCATAGATATAAACATAAGACATTGCATTGCATATAATGAAGTTGTGTCAAATTCATGAAGCCCGTGTTTTGTTGCACTCTTCTCTCCTATTCGATAAAGGTATAAGTGTGTCTCCCTCACTCAACACATTTATAGTGACCACTGAGTGCGGTTGTGACAATATTTTTATGATTAAAACGCAATAATATTGTAGTGTTTGGTAAAAAGTGAGGCTAGATGTATTTGAGTGTATGTTTGAGTCCATGACATGTAGTAACAATGCATTTACCCATTTTACTGTGAAATATAACTGAAGATATGAAGAGACATGTTTACAGTATAATGTTTGCCAGGTAACTCGTGTTTTTGGCCACTTGATTCACTTGAACTAAACACGCATTTAGACACTCATGCGATATCTTATGTTTATATCTATGATTACACTTAATATAGTGCGTCATTAAAAGTTTCTTGATATATTCAACGACAAATAATATGTCACTATGTAAACAATTCACATGATCTCGAGAATGTTTTTGTAAGAACAATCTTGTTGCTCTCGAGTGTCGAATTTTAAGTACTACAATGTTGCAAGTGGCCACAGTCCGCGTTTGTGTTTTTGTATAATATGCGCATGTAACGACCACATGCAATATATGAGAACGATACACCTGACACTTCTATAGATATAAATTCATTATTTTTACAAATTAGAAAAAAATCTACTGTGGCAAAAAGTCATTGAAAAAATACTCTACTTGAAATTATGTACAAATCATTGAACTATGTATGCATGATTATCTTTTTACCCAATTTAAAATTTTAAAAAAATAATTACACAGTTTGAATATCGTTTAAGCTACAATTTTTGCCAAGATGAGCTTACTGTGAAATTGGTTATTTTATTTATTATTGAAAGTTTAAATTTGAAATATTTTTTGCGATACCCTTAAAATATTCATCTCAATTACCTAATAAAAGACCACATAGTCAACATTGGTATTTTAAGTCTTCGCTTATTGTAAATTTTATTTTTGTTATTTGTCATACAGATATTTTTTCTCTCTTTTTTGTAAAGGCTCAGTTTGCGGGTTAATTAAATAAATAAAATACTTAAACAAATTACGATTATTAATCCCAATTGTTCGTCGTGATATAGGTTTACTCGTGAGTGTTTAATTATATCTTAGATCAATAATTATAGTTTTATTGGTTGGTTTAATCAGCATAATTTTATTATTATGCCATGGGTACCTTTGTTTGGTGGAAACTCAATATTAAACAAGGCATATTAAACGATCATAAGACCGTTATTATCGAAAGTGGAACAATTAGTAATAGTGATAATTGAGAGACGCGAAGGTGTTTGGTGTGAAGTGTGACTCGATCATTAGATATGGTCTCGTAAGGAGCTTAGGAAGTCTATTGTGAGAATGTGGAACTGTGTCTCCATACAATTCCATTGTGGTGAGGTTTAATGGATGCCATACATACATACATAAAGCCATATAATGTACTATGCTAATATTTTTATAGGGTGGTCCTCCGAGAAGCCCTTGTTACGAGGGGTGTTAATTAGAAAACTTAGAATTAGTAGCCTCTGTGCAGGACTTATGCCTCAATAAACACCTATTTAAATACAACATACACTTTATTTAAATGAAAATCCAATAGTAATAGTAGAAGGAAGCAAAGCACAGCGATTAGGGTTAAAAATGAGCAACTCTATACGGAATACACTCATGAGACATTTCTGTTGACACTGCACTTACTCTATCACCTATATACACTACATTACACTTCACAATATTATCATATATTATACTATTCTAAAAATAGGCTATTGAAAACAATATTTTATGTCGGGGAAGAATACAAGAATATTTTATATTATTTGAAAAAAAAAATACATATTGGTTTTTCTTCATTGCGATGAATTATTGAATATGTTGGTGGAAACAAACATAATTAGGCTTACATTAAATGAACACTTTTTATAATTTATAAATGAACATTTATTATTAATATCGTCGACTTTCTTTGCAGACTGTCCATAGTCCATTTTCCACATGTTTTAAAATCATATTTTAAAATTTATTTACAATTTGGATAACTGGGTTGAAAATTTACACTCTGCACAGCATTCAACAAATAAATTAATCAATAATTATCAGGTTAACGAAATATATATATATATATATATATATATATATATATACATATATATATATATATATATATATATATATATATATATATATATATATATATTGTAATATATAATAAAATATTTAAGTTTGGCTTTAATTTAATGTACAAATTTAATTTTAATATTGTCGTCTTTCTTTGCAGTCTGCGTAAGTCCATTTTGTTAAAAAAAACATCACATGTTTTAAAATTGTAATTATTATTGTTTAACTATATTAAATGGAGTTAATTTTATATATTGTGTTCAAATTGACGCATAAGAATTAACTGATTTTATTTCTGGATCTTGCACATTTAAAAATCTCATTAGATTAAAATATTTTTGGAGTTAGGCATGGTGGAAAGAAAGCCGACAATATGCCACATTAGTTTATTATAATTTGACTATGACATTATTTTTAAGTTTTCAGATAATACATTTATAAATAAACTTCTGATATACCTAGGTGAGGCTTTATTCAATGAACGTATTTTTTGTAGATACGTTTATGTGTTACTTATCCATCGATTTAATATGATTTTATGTAAGTAAAATACTGTCTTTAATAACTATCTGTAATAGTTAAATTTGTATTAAATGAACTAGAAAAAAATCCTTACGGTCCTTACAAATAATAAAAATGAATAGCTATTATTCATAACTGTTTTTGAACAAGCTTACACGGATAGAGTAAAATTAGCTTACCGCAAAAGGTGATTGGTGACAAAATATGATATTAGTATTTCGATGCTATCAATCAAAATAACATCTTCAAAATGTAATAATTTTTGTATGAATATTTGGACAACCCTGTCTATATTAGTAAATTGGAGGCAAGCGTGGTTCGACCACAACTTAAATATCAAATATAAACACTATAAATGTGTGTATCTAGAATATGTGTTTAACTGTCTGTCATCATCTTTGATGACATCTTGGAGATAAACCAAACACTCCCAAACATCTTTGTTATAAATAAACATCAACCGTATGAATTATTCTCACCTACTTAAAATACCTTCAATAGCTCGCTGTAAATATGTACATATAAATATATTAACTAACTATCAAGCTATTCGTTGTTTAGTATCCAATATAAATATTGAAGAGGGGCCGGATATATTGTGTTTATAATAGATAAGTCCAAACAAACCCATCACCTTTGACTACACCAACAATTTTACCTTCTTCACTATACACCATATTAAATTACCTACATAAGTATATAAAAAATACTCCATCCAAGTTTATTTTAATATTTAATAAATCCCATCGACGATAACAATCAATAAAAGCATTCATTTATAAAGGTTTTTTGATACAATGTGTTATTAATTTTCAAAAAATCATGATTTAGAATAATATGTACAATTATTATATGAAACAAGAGAGGAGGTGGATGGAATAGGGGCGTATAATGAAATTGTCAATTTCAAGATAATCTAGTAAAACATTCTATCTTTAATATACACAAAATATTGCTATTTGGTAACGGGTAAAATTATGAAGATATACAAAAGTTTTATATTTACACAGATAGATTTAATTTACAAATTTTATTTTACGGAAAATGGGCGTATTTTATTATCCGCCCTTACTCCGCCGAACCCACAATTATTATTTTTAATTTTAAGGGTTGAATTTATTGGATCAAAAATAATGTAAGGACTGTACGGTTTTGTTAAGTTTATTTTTGTCCACTTGACAGGCTGTGCTTTTAAGTATATTAAAACAAAACATTTAAATAATAAATAATAGGGCTCAGAATGAAAAAAGCCACCAAATCGAGGAAATGCTTACATCAAATTGTAGTGATGAATTTAAGATATTTTTATAGTGAAATATTAAAAGATGGAATATGGATTTGGGAGCTTTTGTACTTTTAAATTCCTAATTAAATAAAAAAATACGTAACAAGAATTAGTAAGGACTTTCTTATAGGCATACAGTATAAAAAATAACTAGTTACAATATCAAATATAATTATAATAATTAAGTAAGTAAATACAATCTTTAGTTTGAAGTAGCCAAAGTATGAATAAATGATCGTTAATATTTGCAGAGGTGATGGTAGTTTTAGTGCGTATAAAATATTCTCAAAGAGAGGTAAAGCTGGCAGTTAAGAAGTGCATACATAAGGAGGTAGTAGTGGTTATAGTTATAGTAATAGTGGAAGTGTTGCACAAAAGGCTTACATATTTAAAGAGGTGCATAAACGCGAACTGCCAATCAAAACGTGTAAAGCCTTTTCAACCTTTGACGGGATGCCGCATTAAAACAATATCACATTATTATTCACAACAAAGCTTCGTCTGCATTTAAAAATACAACAGATATTATATTGGACTGTCGAAAACAGAGAACATGTAAGCGAAGGGGTTGTAATTCGGCGAACTGCTGTGATTGGACGGCTCTGCGTTCAACGTCTATAGTACCTACAATTTGGTGAGGTTTTTGAGATTGTATTACTCTTTACTTGGTTTATTATGTGCGTAGACCAAATATTAATTTGGATTCTTAAACGGCCTATTAGGCTGCACTGAATAAGTGTGTTTAATAATAATAGTAAGATGGTCTTAACGGGAAAAAACGCGCCCTAACATATACTTGCACTTTATTCAGTATAATGTGTCTTGATCAGTGAGTTGATCTTTCAATAATTAAAAATATGTATTTTAAAGGGAGGTATTGCAAATAATTTAACAACTGGGGGGTTGGATGGATTAAGGGCGGATAACTGAATTCTCCCCTTTTCTGTAAAATTACGTAATGTAAGTAAACTCATAATTCTCTATCGATTTATGTACCTGTTACCAAAAAAACTACTTTTCATAATATTAAAGATTATACTTATTTGTCCTGTAACTATCTAAATAAAAAGAGTATATTGAGGGGTTGAACTGATTGAAATAAGGACGGATAAAGAGATACGCCCCTTTTCCGTAAAATGACTTTCGTAAACAAACTCAAAATTTTCTATAGATCTGTGCTTATTTTTTTATACTATTCAGTTTGCAGACGATTTCAAAATACGCCTTTATTCCAACAATTGCTTCAGTTTGGCTCACGTATTTCTTTCGATTTAATTATTATAGCCTAATTGATGTGTATTTGTTTCATTATTTAAAAAAATATCTATTATTTTCGCGATACTTCTACCTTCCTTAAAAATATTCTCAATTAGTTAAAGTCTACCCTGTATAGTTAAATAAAAAATACTAGTGCATCAAAATACATTCAAACACATATTGATTTATTTAACGCCCAACTGAGCTTTTACAAAAAATAGATTAAAAAAATGTCTGTCCGACAATAACAAAAAAAGGAAACAAACAAAGAACAATGTTTTTAACAAAAGTAAAAAAAAATTACAATAAAAAGTGTTTAAAAAAAAGAAACATATTTAACATAGGACTGATTTAAATATTTAGAATAAATACGTGAATCGATAGTCTAGTCTAGTATATACGATATTCCTTTGTCAGTCATACAATAAGTGTATAAATCTAAATATTATTTATTACACACTCGATTATCCAGTCAACCATAAACGGATCCAGCTTTTTCAATCGGCATCCGCTTTAATTTAATACACTGGTCACATACGTACATTGATTACTTGGCGGCATAATAATTGCACATTTCCTATGGATGCCATTTAAGGAGTTTTGCATGGTGGTGTCTGAATACGGTGAAAGATGAAATAACAATGTGGTGTAATAAAAAGTAACATGGCGTCAGACGGTGGCCGGTGTCATGGCGACCGTGACATCTGGTCAGCGTGAAGTCCACCACTAATCGATCCATTTCAGAGACCAGGACAACTTACTAAACTACATAACTGCACTTTAATAAAAACAGGCTTAATGCTAATACAAATAGATGGCCGTCATTAAAACAAATATGTAGTATTAGCGTTGATCTTGCGTAATTGTAAAAAATGGGGGTGACATTTCAATGGGGAGGCTTTGCATATTTTGAACGGTGCAACCCTCGAACACGAATTACCTTCAAATAATTAAATAAATATATTTGAGTGAAAGCATTATAAGAACCAATCGAACTAAAGGCACAATCGTATATGAAAATGAGATATGATCATATATGAAAAAAGTTGAAGGAGACCTTATTGAGATCGATAATTTTTATATCTTGCAAAGAATATCCAGAAGAAGACCTCAACATCAAACATGAATTTAATTTAATGATATTTACTAATAACAGTATTCATATGTAATGATAAAACTTCGCTATATAGAGGTAAAATTAATCCAGTAAAGGACCCACTGTATTATAGTAAAGGGTAATTTTAATTGAAATTTTTCAATTTGTTAATGTTTTTATTCGATTTAAAAAATGAATTATAAAAAAGTTATGCGATTATTTTGCATTATCAAATTAAATATTTTGAAATTTATTTAATATTTTCAATCGTTCATGGTATTTATGTTAGTTTTTTAATATAGAAGGTAATAAGTTGTTTATTTTTTCCATGAAAAGAAGTTTGAATTTTTAAAGAAATTATTTAATACGGTTTTCATATTATGATAATTTAAAAATCTAATCTCCCGATATAACTTTTTTATCATCATTCATTAATTACACAACCGAGAAAATATTACCTTATATATGGAAATTTCAGTTTTGCCCAATACTGAAATTAGGTTTCTTCTGGATTACTTTAAAACTACGACTATTTTTATTTTAAAAAAAATTAGCTACAATTTTTAATTAAAATACATATCAATTAATTCAATTGTACGTGTACAACCGGGTTAACATCATTGAACATTAAAAACCGATTTTTTGCACTTCTTAATATGATCATAATAAGTGTATTAAATTTGCATTCTGTTGATTACCGCAAATGGCTCTGATTATTTTATGAGATTTTGGTTTTGTGGTGTGGCAATCACGGCCGTTTCTCACCATTGCACTTGTCTAATTTGACATTTTCTCTACAAACATTTTTTTTTAAATTTTATATGTATAACACGTGTTAACCCAAGGGAAAATTTTATACATGTAAATAAAAACATGAATTCAAAGTTACAATGAAATACAAAAAAAAAACTCAACACGGTCGGATTATAAATTATTTATCGAGTGCTTTTTTAAGAAACAAAATAGAATGAAGAGTCTCGTTTATTATCTGTCGATAAGTACAAGCACTGATCAACTTGATCAAAGTATTTTAAATAAATATTTGTATATCGAGATCGTCAAGTATCATGTAACTCGATACAGGGGCGGCACTAATCAATTGGCTCGTGACAAAGGCAACGAACCTCTGTAAATAAAAAAAAGTGAACCCAGCAAATCTGGTGGAATAACAAACACAACATTCCCACGATTAAAACCCGAGACTTATATAAAAATTACTTTTATACACATCAACGCCAAAAAACAATAAATACATGAAGCGTGTCGAAAATAGCACACAATTGGATAAATCTAGATGACAGGCGAAACCGAAATATGTAGTACCAATAAAAAGGTTGACCCTTGAAACTGTAATTCTATACACAATATTAATACAACAAAAAACATTTATACTGGGTAGATTCTGGTGTTCAAGGAAAAAGATCGATTACAACGAAAAAGAGACTCCCAATAAACCGCAAACCGATTTCTTATAAACGGTTTAGCGAAACTCGATATCTTAAAATGAAAATAAAACACACAGGCAAACAATTAACCCTCAATCCGGATATTCATATATAAAAGCCTCAATCACACGATAATGCATTACTATATACATATTTTTACTTATTTTTTAATATTAATGATTATTACTCAAATGAAAGTGTCATGCGTATTGTTTTCATACATTGGAACTTGGCCGGCACTACTACATGCGCATATTTAGTCATTTATTTTTTGAGAAGGTTTTTTTAAACACAACAACGTAATAATTCTGTCGGTGATCTTAAATATTACTAGTTACACAGGTCACCGACTTAATAATCACTATTTACCTTACAATACAGGAAATCAGTGTAAGTTTTATTCATATTATTCTACATTCTCTTAGTCATAATATGTTTTTAATTGAGCGGGATTTGAACCCATGCCTACAATATTTGTAACCACGCGTCTTATTCCCTGAGCTATTACGGTGGTATATTATACATATGCGGCTGTGGCCACCTGCAAATACTGTAGTGCCCAAAATCCTGCACTCGAGATCAACAAAATTGTTCTTACAAAAAGATCGTGTAAATTATTTTCATAGTGACATATTATTTGTCGTTAAATATTCTAATGACGCACTTTACCATATTAAGTGTGATAATATCGACAAGTCACAGATAAACAGTAAAAGCAGCGCCCCAAATTCATGTTTGTCTTTCAAAACAATAGAGTATGTTAAAATATACAAATCTGGATTATTTTATCAGTCATCATTTTTTTTTTCAATAGAAACGTATAATATGACGTAGTTAGTGTATTGAATATTTATGCGTACGTGTGATTTTTATTATTTAAAAAAATATTACATCGAGACGTTTAACAGATGATTGTGAGAAAGTTGATAATTGAATTAATTTAAGTTTATATATCTTGTGTACAATAGATGATTTTATACATTATGTAATAATATGACGTAGTTTGTGATGTAGACTCAAAAAAAATCGACATTTTATGCTTACGCGTGATTTTCAATTGTTATTTAAAAAAAATATACACTTTGAAACATGTGAGATATTTGATTAAATTATATTAGTATACTTAAAATAAATTAATAGATTATTTTAAACAGTACTTTTAGTTAGTGAGAATAGTCTTAATAATAAATAAATTGACTAATTACACAGTTTGAGTCAGATAATAGTGACAATAGTTAATTTTATATAAAAAAATAGCTCCTTTAAAATATGATCAAAACTCCGACCTGTATGTGGAGTTTTATTTTTATTTAAATTGAATGAAAATGACTGCATTCAATAGATTAAATTATAATATATATTTTTTAATTATCTATAATATAATGTAATAGTAGAATATGAAGAAGGTTGTGATGATATATAAATTGTATAATAGTAGCGGATAGTGGTTGTAGAGCCGCAGGACATAGACGTGTTAGACCAGGACTAAACCACCCCTCTAATTTACCCCCCACAATCACGGCATGTGGGTTAAAATACTTATAATAATGTCATAAAGCAAGCAAACCTGTATGAAGCAGAGATAATTGAATGTTGGTGTAGGTATGTACGTGTGATTGATACAATGAAAGAAGGGTTGTTTTGGGGTACAGAAAAATACTTTCAGCGGTGATCGATCTCAGGGGTGGCCAGTGGTCACCATTAATCCTGGGGCACTTAGCACATCATCAGTACTATTGCTAACAACAGGACTGGTCTGCTAAAATCAATAAATACAACTCTGCTACTGTGCTTTGCTTCATCATCCTTCATATTGCCTCAGGCTACATTTCATTTGATGTTGTCCAAAACAGACACACTCCCTTTCATATCGAATTAATCATACTAACAATTTTTTAATACAAAATACGTGTACTATGATAAAACCGTCAATAAGCTTTTTCAGAACACAAAACTAAATACAGTATAGTATCGAGAACAGATATAATAGGTATTTAAAGGAAAAATACCAAAATGAATGGAAGGAACGAATTCTTTATTATAATCCGGTTTTTTTTAATTATTTGGCGTGATCGATGGTATAGAAACTGTTTTTGCAAACGTGTAGTTTGAACCAAAATTATAAATACATTTTAGCCTTAATTTCTAGTCCAAATGTAAGACAATATCACTAATCACACCAGTTTGCGGTAGGATAATTCCTCTATGAGTCTTTGGTTGTTTTTTTTTAAAATATTTGTTTACTGTTTTTTTGTATTCTTTATCTTCTTTTTTTATTTAGTAAACCATCGTAACCCATTAGATTATCTGTAAGGTTACGATGGTTGTAATTTATGTATATGTGTGTAAAGAATTAAATAAATATATTGTCAAATATGGTTTCGATATTAGCGATGGCTGGGGGGTTTATGTACTGCCAGGCGCCTCTGTTACCGAACCAACAAAAAATGTTTTAAAAAAATAGATTTCTTCACTGTACCATAAATGACCGTGATACTATTTCAACATGATATTTTGCCAAGTGACCATGCTGTTTATGCACTGCCAGTCGCCTCTTTTTGTTGTTGGAAAGTGTTGGATTATCGAGACTACAATGTATAATAATCAGAAGTGCAAAAATACGGTTTCAGTTGTCAACCCTGTCCGGATTTTTTTTATGTAAATGTCTTGATATATTAAACTAATTTGGTTGTACGTGTAATGCCAGATTAATAACTGAAATCGTTTTTTTTTTTACACAAGCTATGATAATAATATGCATTTCATTATAACATTTCTTTTCAATGTGTGGAAATATGTGGTGGCCTAGGAAACTACCTCACTATAAAACGTGTGTTTAATTGAAGTTCAAATATTTCAAGCGAAGGATAAACTGATTATTGACACCTCTATTAAGGTACAAATCTGACAGTGTTATTTTTTGTAATAAAACTCTTCGGGTATTAATGTAAACATTTCGACGGGTCATGGCTCCAACGATATACAGCGAGGTAATAAATAGTGTTCCCGTTCAATCTTATTTTATTTATTTATTTTATGCCCCGAAGAGCTTTTTTAGACACAACAACGTGTAAATTAATTGTCTGTCGGTGATCTTAACTATTACTAGTTACACAGGTCACCGACTTAATAATCAGTATTTACCTTACAATACAGGAATATAGAGTAAACCTGGATCAAGACGATTGATCGGGATTTAATAATATTATTCCCGATCTCTCAGTCGTAATAACCGATCAAATCAATTTTTTTTTTGACTTGAGGGGGATTTGAACCCATGAGCACAGTATTTGTAGCGACGTGTCTTGTCCCCTGATCTATTACGCTGGTCTTATCCAACCATCGAGGATTTTCAAGGTGTACATTGCCTTATCAATATCACACAATCCTTTAAAATAATTTAATTTAAATACAAGTAATGCATTGCACGAGCCATTAGAAATATTGGTTAGTTAATATGGTGTATATTGAGCTTTGAGCGTAATAATAGTGCACAGTGTGTAGCAAACACATTATTATTTGTGGTTATTCAGAGCCTTGGGGCAGGAACATATGAAGAGTGAACAAACAACGACCCTCTCTAATTAATTTTTCATTTCGGTACTCGACAACACATATCATACAAACAACTATTATAACGACAACGATAAAACTACTGCGTTATGGTCAATATACTTTGACATTGCTCTAAATTTATTATATTATTGTATCATGCTGCAGTACCACTAGAGCATTACGGGAGATCCCAAGTCGCAGTGATGATAATGCAGCACTCGTCAGTAATATAATAATAATATAACGCTCACTCAAACTCATCCAAACAGCAACTCTATCTAACATTTATTCAAAAAAAAAGTTAAATACACAGGATGGACTTAAACTAACTGAGAATAATTAAAAAAAATATTAATTATATTATTGGTGCTTTTGGAATCTAGTTTGATGATGAACTGATTCTCCGAAGTACTCAGTAGTAACTGTCACGTGTATATTGTGTCTTTTATACGTAATTAATACTATTAATTATTTTTTAATATTAATTAATAAAAAATAAAATAATATTTATTTTTTTTCGATTATTCTTATATAATTGCAATACCCTGCAACCCCCTAAAATATTCTCGGTTAGTTTAAGTCCACCCTGTATAGTTTTAATGTTAATGATCTTAACTAATAAAAATATTATAAGTGAAAAAATTGGGATTCGAACCAGCAAAAGAACTTTTATAGTTGTGAACAATCAGTTTTTCATAATTTTTCTGAACCTTCCTAAAAGGCAATTAATAAATTGTCATACAATTTTCATTTTAATTCGATCTATTGTATACTTTGAAAAAAACAATGTAATTTGATGCACCGAATACCATGTATTAAAATAAATAAAAACAAAAGTAAATTACTCTAAATTTGGCTAAAAATAATTCGGTTATTAAAAAAATTTAAATCGTATGTAATAAAATTATAATACCTAGATAGAAATAGACGTGACTAGTATTCCAATACTTGACCTCACTGCCGCAACGGACCGGGCCAACGCCGGAATGGTGGTAGTATTATTAAAGAAAATGAAATCAGTTCACCCCTATTATTAAATCGGGTTATTTATATTTAGAATCACCGTAGTAAAATGGTGGCATGGAGGTGAATCGAGGATATTAGAGAAGCGCTCACCTGGTGTGGCACAGGGCCAATAAAAGCGGCCATGCTCGTAAAAAATCTCATACGGGAAAATATTGAAAGTGTGGGGGTGGCGGGTGTTTGGGGGTTGTGTAGTATGAATTACAAAACACGTGAAATTGATTAACGTCGTATCCTGCGTGCACCTGTGACAGTATCTTTAAAATATTTAGTATGGTCGTGTAAGACAGTAGCCAGTCTGACTGTCTGGTTAGTACATACATACATATATATAACATACAATGTATTCTACAGGACAGAGCAGACATCAATCATTGCTTGTCAAAGAGGAGTTGCTTATTGGTGCACACCAAATACTCCATTCTGGCTTCATCCTATAACCATAACACGTCGGTTATACCGCAAACAATCAGAATAACTCTATACACATAATGGACTTTTGATCATTAACAGATATGGAGCTACTACTATATGAGACTGATGATGATAATAACTAGTCTCTGAAGATGACCAGCTGATCGTTGTTAATATAACATTTGGTTCGTTTATACATATTCGAAATAAGTCGTTACTTTCAGTGCCTAAACCTAATTTAGTTTTTTAAACCTAGTAAATTTTCAATATTCCGGTCAAATTTCGTCCAAATAATAACCTAATATGCAAAATTTATTCGTAAAAGAATTAAAAATTCAAAGGTTGGTTATTTCGATAGTGTGATAGTAGTGATAAAAATACTTGACTATGACTACAATGTTCTATTGGCGAGTGCTGCATAATCATCACTGCGACTTGGGATCCCCCGTAATGCTCTAGTGGTAGTGCAGTATGATAAAATAATAATATGTATATATAAATAAATAAATATTCTGGAAATATAGGCTGTCTCGTAATAATTAATTATAAAATAAAAAAAAATGGAAAATATCGCTGAGACCGCTCGATTGTATATATAATAACGAATAATATAATGGAAAATTTCATGGGGATTAATGGCCTTTTATCAGTACCTAGGGGGCAATGAACTTTTATGTATAGAAGCGCCGTGCAATATTTCGGCATACTTTCGAACATGCGCGGTCACGAATACATGTGCATATTCCAAACCCTATAAATATACACTTATCCAGAGACAAAGTACTTTACAAAAGTATAAATATTAATAGTTACCGTATGTAAAGGAGACTGCGGTGGCGAGCAGCAGCGCCGCGTGCAGGTAGAAGGCGGCGGGCATCGTTGACAATAGCACCGTGAAAGTAGTGACCACTACATCTGACTATGAGCTCGTATGTATGTATGTAGTCAACACTGATCACACTAGTCACTAGTCACTAATACACTACACCACTGGTATACTTCCACCTGAAACAAGAGACAGTAATGGTTATGTTATTATGATAATACACATAAGTAAGAGGAGGAGGTGCAATGCATTAGACAAGAGCAAGGGTGCAGGTCAAGTGAGAGGCCACAGGATGTACGCTCTGCTGAACCACCATAATGCTACTACGACCTTACCATTAACCTCACACCCTCTATATCTAAACGATACTAAATATACTGAAAAAATATTAACATCACATGTAGCCCGTGTATTGTTCCACTCTTCACATCAAATTATTATTATCGGAAAAAAATATGGTTACCACTAACAAGTCATTCAACCTGTGAAATTAATTAATTAAAATATTCTCAACACTAAGTATATATTGTATTTTTTCTTGAATTTCTACAATTTTTAATATGCTGCTTAACAATTAATAACAGCGGATTATTAGTATTATAATTATCGGAACGAAATTTGGTTACCAAAAAATACTTTTCTTTAAAATATTCTCAATTATTAAAAGTACACCCATTATGTAGTATTTTTTTAAATTTCTACAAGTGTATAATAATATGCTATTAACCTCTTTAGAATTATGTCTTTTTCTTCATATTATCTTCTTTTTATATTATTGTAACTCTCTTCTATAACGCACACTGGTCTTATTTTAAACGAAAGTCGTATATCAAACAAAATATTTAACGTATAGTTGTAACCACGCTTTTTTAGCATTTTGATTGTGATTCGATTATATGGTCCTTTTATTATAGTACTTCCTGATAATCTGTTTGGTCCGCCATATTGATATTTATACATTCAGTTGTCTGGCATTTTTATCGGCAGTAACGGTGCATCTCTTCTTTAATGCACGATGATAATATTCTAAACGAAGGTCGTATATAAAGCAAAATATTTTACATATAATTGTAATCGAGCTTTTTAGACATTTTGATTGTGATTCAATTATATGGTACTTTTATAATAGTACTTCCAGAGATATAAACATTAGATATCGCATTGCATATAAATAATTCGTGTAATCACTCTTATCTCCTATTCGATAAAGGTATAAGTGTGTCTCCCTCACTCAACACATTTATAGTGGCCACTGAGAGTGGTTGTGACAATGCTTTAATGCAATAATATTGTAAACTTGTTAAAGAAGTAGTGTTTGGTAAAAAGTGAGGCTAGATGTATTTGAGTGTATGTTTGAGTCCATATGACATGTAGTAACAATGCATTTACCCATTTTACTGTGAAATATAACTGAAGATATGAAGAGACATGTTTACAGTATAATGTTTAACAGGTAACTCATGTTTTAAGCCACTTGAACTAAACACGCATTTAGCTACTCATACCATATCTTATTTTTATATAACTTCTCCATCTGAGGGCAAATTAACCCCTGTCAACTATCAGGTCAGTAACTAGCACTGTATAAAATTGGATGATATCTAAGGCGCACTTCACATTAAATGTGACCATAGTATGCTTATACGAATAGAGCTGTGCGTGCACTAATTCTACCAAGCTGTGTTAAATCTCGAGCTCGTGTCACTCGATGATTTACGCGCCAAATGCGTTTCTGCAAGTTGCTCGAGCTACCAACTGTCAAATCTTAGCTCGGCGAATACGTGCTTGCGTACATAACAGCTCTGCTATAGCTTTAGTATTGTTTCAAGAAACTGATTTGTATATGACACTTGAAGAAACTTAAAACACTCACATTACACTATAATATAATACGGCCGTAATAGTCAGACATATTCCTATTCTATTTTATTATCTAGTCATCAAAATCACCATTCGCCTAAAAACTTATCTCCATATCTCAAACAATTGATTCGTTTATACTGAATTGGTATTTAAAATAAACATATTGCATGAAATTGTTGTGGGGAGACTTATGCTGCATTCACACTTGTTCGACGTGACGTGTCACGATCATAGTTGTGCCGGAATTGGACGAAAAAGAATATACTCTTTCCGTATATGACTCTGTCCCTTTCTACAACATATTTATACTTTCCAATAAGTGTGATAGAGATGAAATTAGATAGAGAAAAAAAAACCCTATATGTACGTCCTGAGAGTTGACAATTTGTGACTTAATTCCTTTCTCCAATAATAGTTTCATTTATGTTATAATAATCATATTATTGGATCAAGGTAATAAATGCCAGTTGGAGTTATCTTTTCCATAGAAATTTCACAATTCTTATCGCTGTTTTGTGGAGCACATGCGATAATCGATTTTTATTACGCATGTGACGCTTACTTGTCTAAATATTTTAAAATTTGACACGAAAATAACACCTTAGTAATTAGTATTTATGATTTCATGTAATGTTTATAAAAACAAATTATACAAGGATAACCTAGCATAATTATTGTATTTTTTTATTAAATTAAAATACAGTAAATGTTTATGACGATATGATTAAAATAGTGCAGGTTTCGTTCCTGCCTCTAAGACAATGAGACGTACGCAATGAGCTTTTATCTATAGAACCGCCATGCATATATTCCCGCATACTTTCAACCATAGCCGGTCACTCTCTTTGCATGTAAGCATTGGACGTACGTAATTTACTTAAAAATACTATATACATTTCAAGCATTTAATCAGCTATGATTTGTGAGCATAGCATTCCGGCCCGTTAAACATAAAAAGCGCCATCTCGCGACGGTCCCGATTCTTTTCACAAGACAAAATGATAACTGGGCATTAGTATACATGCAGGAGAGTGGAACCATGAAGATAATGGAAAGAGAGATGAAGGGTGTGATGTAGTGTAGAGTAAGTGCAGGGGGTGGCACAGTAGCACAGTGGTACATGACCACGTGACCAGGTCAGAGGCTGTACAAGTGTCATGTGAAGAGGCTGTACTCTTGTACTCTTCAGCACTATGGCCATCACAATGCCGGCCTGCTCCTCTTTACCCGGTCACCTATATTAATTACACCATCGATAATCAGACAAATCTGGATAAATCGACATTAAACAATACCACACCTAATCACAATGTTTTGTATTGAACTTCAAATATTTGAAAGGACTCTTTTGACCATCATACAAAAAATAATATTACGCGACTCAAATAATTTATGTGTGGATTTATTGTGTCTTGTCGTATATTCAACCATACAATTAAATAAATATATATTTGTAACGTGCAATTCGATGGATCAATAACCCAAATACAGTTTACAATGGGAGAATATTATGTTTTTAAGCCTAATAATAAATTAATAATTCAATGGACCAATAACACAAAAACGTATCTACAAATCGAAGGGAAAAAAAATTGTAATATTTTGGTGCAAACATAACAAAATTTTGCTATCATTTCAATCGAAAGCTCTAAAACAAGACTGTTAAATCAATGGGTTGTGTATCTATGTACATATTGAGAGATTTTTTTAAATCTAAATTATTGATCTGTATTGTAATGTATTTATATGAATCAAGAATATCAACCAACTATCTACAAACCGAAGGAAACAAACATTGTAATATTTTTAATCGAAAACTCTAAAACAAGACTATTAAATCGATGGGTTATTGACACAAAAATGTATCTACATATTGAGGAAAAAAAAATTATTGAATATTTTGGCGCAAACATGCATTTATTTTTAATATGCCATTTAAGCATTTATTACAATAAAACTATGATATTATTAAAACAATTCTTATAATAATTTATTTATAAGCTTATGATAAATACAACTTGGGTTACAATTAGTTACAACTTCATATTTAACTACAAAAACGAATATTTTGTATATTTTTACGCCCTGGGGAGTTTTCCTATTAAAACCATTTGTAGAGTTAAACGTCATTCTCACAATAGAAAACCCGCAAATGCTTCTTATCGGTCGAAATCTATTAAGTTATCGGCTGAGCTAATTTTTAATAATTTCACGTTATATTTGACACATTTTTATACTGTTGTTAAAAATTGATAAATTACTTTATTTAGCGTTTCTTTGCTTTATAACTTACACTAACACAAGCTTAACAAACATTTATTATTACAAATTATTATTTTTTGGATTTGCATGCATTTAATCTGCCCGACTTAATAATCATATTATAAAGATTTTTTTAATATTTCAACTAGACATTTTTAATTGTGTGTATTATGTGAACATTTTAGTAACGCCTGCTCACTAAATTAAACAGTATAAAATATGAAATTTATTAATAATAACATTTCTTTCTTCCAAATCGATGTAAAACTTGTTACTTAAGAAGAATTCATAAATATTATTGTTATAATGGTTCGGAGAGATTAGTGGTAATAATATGGAATTGGTAATAGGACATTACACATGCACGACGCGGGGTGTTTTTAAGGGGTTGAAGGGAAAGCCGCCCACCCTTATTCTCTTTTTATGGAAATACACATTTCGAGTGTACCATAAACATTGTCGACAACTATTATAATAACTACGTCACCATAATTATATTTGCATTTATTCTATTTTAACCATCATACTTCAATACTGAAGGTTCACTTATTATTTTAATGTTATTAAATACATTGAAAATTGTATAATATTATGGTTCTCGCAACTTTATGAGATTAGTAAATGTATTTATTTTTTTATTTTTGTAATACCTATATGTTAACCATTTCTTTCATTAATTAGGACATTACACATGCACGACGCGGGGTGTTTTTAAGGGGTTGAAGGGAAAGCCGCCCACCCTTATTCTCTTTTTATGGAAATACACATTTCGAGTGTACCATAAACATTGTCGACAACTATTATAATAACTACGTCACCATAATTATATTTGCATTTATTCTATTTTAACCATCATACTTCAATACTGCAAGGTTCACTTATTATTTTTATTTTATTAAATACATTGAAAATTGTATAATATTATCACAATTATATGATAATATTTGACCTAATATATTTTTTAAATGCTCGCAACTTTTTGGGATGCTCCTAATAAATAATTCATAAAAATGTCATTCTTCAATAAAATGTAAATGTATTTATTTTTTTATTTTTGCGCACCTGGGTGATCTCTTTTCCACCAATTCTGCCACCTACAGGGCTTGTTTAGGAGCCACCTTTATTTTTTTTTGTTAACCTTTTTCATTATTATCATTTTTGTCTTGTCTGTAAAAAAGTTCTTATGAGTGTTTATATGCAAAAAAAATCAAAATAATTATGGGTGATTAAATTTAATTCGGCTTATTTGGACGTTTGTATAAAATTATTAATTTAATCGTCGTCTTTAAAACAAAAGTCAATAACTCCACTTTTTACTCATTGAAAACGACTGTTAATAGAGCACATAATATTTGATTATTTTGGCCTAATATTACATTTACACTACACATTCATGAAATGAATTTTAGTTAGTTTTCATTTAAAATCATACATATAGTATAATTTTTTTTTACTAAATTGTAGAAAGATTGTAGGTACTCATGAACAACTCAAAAATATACCCAAAAACTCCACGCAGTAAAGATTATTAAAATGGCATTAGATTGAAATCAACATAACAATCCACTAAAGAAGATCCATTGTATATTTATTCCATGAATGGATGATTTTATATGAAAAGCACACGCAATCCTCAAAAGAGTTATCAAAATTGGGGTGAGCATTCGTCCTGTTAGTAATTAGTCGGTGGACGATACTCATGTTTAATTATTAATAATATACTGCAATTATGGTCACCACGACGACATGGACACTACACTTTTTTTATTATGGCCAACCCATACAATTAATTCCATTTACAAATTGCTAATGCATACATTAATAATAAAAAAGTGATCGTCATTAGTCTGGCTTCGTTTATAAAAAAAAACTATAAGATGCTGAAATTATTAAATATTTTCGTATAGATAGGGTAGAATTTTGATCAAACCACGTAAATATATAAATAAATCCGAAATAAAAATGCCTCTCTCGGTATTAACACAAAAAAATATGAGTTTTAAACATGTTATTTTCCTCTTAATGATCTTAACTAATTGTATTTATATTTATTTGTTCTCTTCTCACCCATTAATTTGTTGTATTTTTAGTCTCATTGACCCATTGAATTATTAATTAATATTTAAGATTAAAAAATCTAACTGCTTAAACAGCCAGCTGGTATTAAGAGTAGAGTAAATTATATTTTGACAAAAATTATTAATTTCAAATGGGAAATGGGTACCTAAATTAAATAGTGCAAATTACATGTTTTGTTTATATTGTAATATTCAGTTGCATTTTGTGCTTTTTTTAAAATTGATAATTGTATTTTTTATATAAATATATATATATTGAACGTCATTTTTAAGATACATATATGGAAGAACGACACAATGATGTCTATTACTGTGTTTAACAAAAATATGATTAAATAAAAAATATGCTATACTTTTTCGACTTGATAATGTTAACTATATTTTTATCTACACACAAATCACAATTCGATGGTAAAATTGCCCATTTTAAAAATATAAAAATAAGGAATCGTTTAAAAATCTAAAAATATTAAATTTTCAAATATACATAGCACAAAAAAAATTGTGATTCCAGAAATTGTAAATAAAATAAATGGTCACCCTTATATTAAATTAACAAAAAGGTTTGATAATGTTTGGAAAATTGATTGATTGCACATCAAACGAAATAATGGTCACCTAATTGTGGATATTAATTGTCAATAATGAGTGGATATTAGTGATAAATTTGTTATTGGAGTAGAGCAAGGATTGAGGTTATTTGTTATGAAGGCAGTATCAGGGCCACCCTTGTCTGTTGAGCCATCAGCCTTTATCATATCACTATAACCAAGGAACGAGGAAGAACATGTCTGCTTCTGTTATTATTGTGGAATCTGAAGAGTTAGACTGACTGAAAGACCGCGGTGCATCTTTCATGACCTATCGATTAGCGTGACACTGTAGCACTGTAGTGACAGTGACACTGTATCACTGTACTGATAGTGATGATAGTTAGTAGTTAGTACCTGACAGGTCAGCAACTACTGGTGGCTCAGTGCACGAGCAGCAAGCAGCGGGTCCAGGTTCAGGTCCAAGTCAGGCAATGACAGAGACACACAGAGCCTGGCCGACAGACACAACATTCCCCTTCACAATCCAAACACCGACTGACCTGAACATGGCCGCCACTAACATTACCCCTTCAAGCAGGACAAGGCACATATCTACTATCTCTTTCACTCGCATCGCTATTCTCTGACACGATAGAGACAGCCATAATATTGTCAGCTCTTTTTTGCACTGCGTTGTTTCATTTGAGCGCACGCGACAGACTGAAAGAGATAGCGACAGGGCATCACAATTATTATTTTTTTAGTTATATTTAAATAGAGTTTTTTAACAGCTTCTTTAGAAATATAATATTTATAATTAAACTTATTGTTGTTTTTAAATGCCCGGCCAAACAGAACGTGAAATATATTGGGAGCGAACTGGAACGGGCATAACAAAGATATAACAAAGATCAAGGGAATGAAAATATCGTTATATCGACGTTTTTTCGCAGATTTAGTTTTATGTATAATAAATATTCAAAATCACTCATATTCGTTGATTTGAATTTATTGCACAATTTGCATACAACACGTTTTTAATTGAAACTAAAATCTTTTTATCTTCATTATGTAATGCCAGTACAATTATAAAAAAATATACAAAAACGGGCCTAACCATTTTTTTGTATAAAAATAATTTATTATGACAACTGAAGAATCTTCGGTTTTATTAATGAGTGAATATATGTTGTCATTAGAGAATAATAAAAACAACTTTATGATATCATCGCATTAGTTTAAGCACAATTTCAAGTTCAATTTCGAATACGCAAACAAGGTATTGTTTACTTAAAATGCCTAGTGCATGTTGGTTGAAATTACACTGTACCGTACTTTGTTTACAAATTCAAATCAGGCGGCCAATCACCCAATAAGTAAATTCGCAAGATTCTCAAACTTTTTTAAAATAATAAATAAAAATCGAAAAGTTCAACTAGCCGACTTGGACCATTAATGAAAGTGTGGTTGTGTTACATGTAATGTACCATTCCTTACATTTAATTATTTGAGTATCAATAAAATACATGTTTATTTATTTCAAATCAATATAACGCCTTAATTCAAAAAGAGCAGAACAATTTTTTTTAAATAATAATAGTGTAATGAAATTGTGTGCTTGCGGTGGGTATACTAATAGGCCAGCTCTATTCGTATATGCACCAATAGACACACTCTCATGACACTATTAAAATGAATAAGGCCATCAGATTAATCGATTTTCAAATACAGTAACTGTGAACATTTTATTGAGAAAATTATCATATATTTATAATATGAAAACTTACTCACTTTCATTATAAGAGTGATTACGAAGAAAAACTAATTATCTAATGAGAACATGGTAATCATGTAATATTTGTTATTAGTTGTTATTTTAAATAATAAAAATAAATTTACTATAACGAATTGTTTTAATTTTTTCCCATGTTTTTTATAAAATTTGTTTATAGTATTATTGTACAATAGAAATTTCTTTTTGGCACAACCCTGATTTTGCTCGATTCTAAAATGTTCAAGTAGAAGTGTGTATATTGTTATCCTTGTTTATCTCGCGGCGATACGCTTAAAGACGACAAGGACAAAAGACGTTGTTTAAAGTGTTTATAGAAAACATATTCACTCAATTAAACTTAGTCGAGTGTAAAATCAAACCGTTTCATTTACTATCAAATATTTACACTTATAATCATAGCTACAAAATAAACATCAATAATATTTATAATTAAGGTCAAGATTGAACAAATCATTTGTAAAGAGATTACTTTATGTCAATGTTGAAAACAACATTCTTTGAGAATGCGTCAGTTGTGGATAATATTCATTTAACTTGTTTATAAGTACAAAAGCAACTAATTTAACTGAAACTGTTATGATTGGTATATAATCTGTTTAAACTCTGATAGTTGCTCTACAAATATAAGAAACAATTAGTAAAATATTACCCCGATGCATACATACATATAAAGTGACAGTTGTCTATGGAAATCCTGATGTGTTTGATAGAAATAAATTTTATTTAAAAAAATCAAGTAGGTACACTTTTTTTTAATTAATAAATATTTATCATTATTCCCCAATTTATTTCGTTATTTTTTTATATATATATAAATTTGTCGTCAAGATTTATTTTCCAAACAAATACATGCATACATTTTCCACCACCTACTATTGGAACATTTTCATGCATTCTCTCCAATTATTTGACATTTTATAACCAAAAGCTATATTTAGTCTTAAAATAAGTCTAAATATAAGTGTAAATTGAATTGATTTAATATTATTAATTGCGGATTACACGTGTGTAGGATGTAATAATGAATTCAAAGCAGTGTGTGAATAATATATGTGGGCATGAAGGCATGTCAAAATTTTCAATCTGGCTTTAGTAATATTGAATAAATGATGTAATGGAGTCCACGTTGACTAATCACCATCATCCCTATTCCCCAAAAGGCTGTTCTATCGTATTTTGTATTGTATAAACTAGTAATGGAAGCAGCATTAAGGCGGAGCTTAAATAAGCTAAGTACTCCAACTTGCTTATTGTACTTAACCTTTAACATTTCCTATCGGAACTAAGACTTTTCACTTTAAACAAATACAATTAAAGTTTTAGATAAACATTTTGTCCTGCAATTTAATAATAAATAGGAGGATTTTTAATCGAAATATTCACAAGTACGATGACTGGGTTAAAATCCTAGGCCCTATTCTAATTCAATGGGTTATATATTTTGGTGAAAATATATTAGTTTGGCTTTCATTTAATCTATTCATTTAATATTTAATATCGTTGGCTTTTTCTGAAGACTGTGTAAGTCCATTTTGCAAACAAAACTGCACATGTTACAAAATCATAGTTAATTTTAACATTTATCATTAGTTTTAAAATAACATTTATTTTTAAAATCTTCGGCTTTCTTTGCAGACTTTTGCTAAAAAAAACTGCACATGTTTTAAAATCATAGTTAATTATAACATTTATTCACAATTTGAATGACTGGGTTAAAATAACGTATCTACAAATTGACAGTTTACAACTTGAAATATTAGTGTTTCTTTATTTTAATATATTATTGAATATTTTGGTGCAAACATATTGGTTTGGCTATCATATAATGTAGGTATATATTTATTATTTAACATTTTCCGAAAAAAACTACAAATGTTTTAAAATTGTAATTAATTTTTGTTTATCTTTATAAAATGGGCTTATGTTTATTTATCGATGCTTTCGAAGTAAACGATATTTTTTCTGGACTTAAGAAAAACGATTAAAATCAAATATTCTGGAATTATGCAGTCTGTAAAGTAAGCCGATAATATGCCTATTGGCTTTTAATATAATTTAAATATGGCATACATTTTCAGATAATATTTTTATAAATAAGCTTCTGATGTACCAAGTTGCGTTTTTACTCAATAAACGGATTTTTTTATTACTGATCCATCGAATTAATATTAATGAGAGACTAAAAAATTGTATCAATCCAGGTAAACTCTGATTTCCTGGATAATAATATCTTTAATTTCAATATTAAAAAAATCCATTAAAATCTAAATATCACATAATGTAATTTGGAAATTCGCATTGTGGAAAAAAAGACGAAGATATCCCATATTAACTTTTATTATAATTTGACAATAATATACGTTTATTTAATAAATAAGCTACTGATTTAAATAAAACTTGGGTTACAATTAGTTAAGATCATTAACAATAAAAGTACATATTTAACAATTTTTTTGTAGATACACTTTTGTGTAACTGACACATGCATAATAATTAATTTGATATATTTTCTACTCCCCGAGGATCTTTATTGCGATACTACCGATATATTAGCAAGCAATACAACTGAATGTATAAATCAATCAATATCAATAAAATCAAGATGGCGGACCAAGCAGACGAGTCTGAGTGAAACAATTAAGCTTGGGATTCCTAGGCGTGCGTCGCCGTAAACATACACCGTAAAAGAGTTGCTTTTCTGTACTTTTAGTCGGTTTTTTGTTAATTAGTGCCTCGCCCGAGGCTCAGACGAGGCTTTAACTAATAAAAAACCGATCATAAGTGTAGCTAAATAACTCTACTATCGTATTTACGGTGACGTATGCCAGGGAATCCATAACTTTAAGGTAAACTAAGCCTGGATTCACACTTCGCCAACGTGACATATCGTTTCATACATACATAACAACCAGAGATGTGCCAAAATCAAACGAATATTATAGTATCATACCTGAAGCTATAAATAAATATTGGTACGGGGGAGGCAACTCAATTCATAAAATGAGTGCATTAATAAGAAGTTAGAATATAATACTATAATATTTGTTTGACATTGGCACATCTCTGGTAAATAAACACAATCACTGTCGCATGTGAAATAACATACCGCAAACGGCTGTGAATAGTTAAATAGTTGAAAACTTCGCTGTATAGAGGTCAAAAATGGGCAAAAGGAACGTTTAAAATTCGTTATATGGAGGTTTTTGTCAATATTTACTGAGAACACTTCGCTATGTAGGAATATATACGCTATTCACCAATCGATTATTTATTATAATGATATTTTTTGTTTATTAAATCCATGAAAGGTATTTAATATGAATGATAATTAACCATTTTAATCACGAACAAAGCACTACACTGATAAGGGTTATTACTGCCACTTTGAACACGTTAACTGAAATTCAGGAGACAAGTACAGCCCGAGGGATATTTCGTTAACATTTTATAAAGCGACAATGTTGCACTAGTGGAATCGGTTGGCAATTTCAACTATTTCAGTTATTAAAATATGAAAAGTCCACAGTGGCAATCGACAGGATAATTACAGTTATTTACAGTCTCGTCTCGCCTCAAAGGTTGACTAAATAAAAGTAGCCGCGCAAACTGGCGCTTGTTTGTTACAAATTTTAATTAGTTCAAGTCGAGTGGAAAACGAAGTTTTATATTTCGCAAAAAAAGAAAATACACACAAGAGAGCGAAATAAGTGAGCTGAAAAGAGAGTATTATCCTGCGCAGAGTCTCTTTGTACTTTGACTCGGTGAATAAAAAATATAAAATAACTCCGACTCTGAGAGGGAATATTTTATAGCCGAGTTAAATTACAACGAGGTGGTTTTAATGGGGATAAGATTGCCGACTCTTGTCACAACTATACCTGGTAATTATTGTGTGTATCCTGGCCATCTTTACACATACGGGTCCAAAACTTCCTTTTCAAAGGGCCTTGTATAGTCACCGACATAAATTATTAACTAAATTAAATAAATGTAGTTTTTCACCATATGAAACCTGATGATTTATCGTTATGTATAAAAATACATATACACCACTTTTGACCATTTCGTAGATCGTTTAATCCCAAACATTTGTTTGATAGATTAATTTGTTATATTCTGGACGGTTTGTTCAGGATTTGCATTTATTGGTGCAGATTTACGAAGACCGAAAACATCAACTATTGTGTGAATCGTCACCGTTTCACACAAATCCTGACAAAATAAATAAAAATATATAAATAAAACATGCCCAAAAAATGTAGAGTATTAACCGATCTATAAAAATGTCAAAGATTATGTACATGAATTTTCAAAATTGTATTTACTATAAGCAAAAATATATACATATCCTACAACTTCAAAATACTGTGGCATAAAACAATTAAAAATATTACAAATTATGACCATATATAGATTATTTTCAATATCAAATAGCTTTACAAGCATATGTATATAAATAAATAAATCTTTATAAATAAAAGAATCTTATTACATAAAATAAATTAATTATTTTTGATTTCTCCCATGCATATATCATATTCATAATTGTAGATCTTGTGAGGTTTTGAATTAATATCATAAAATTGAAATAAAATACAACAATTTAGGGGTTGGATGGAATAAGGGCGGATAACGGAAGACGTCCCTTTTCCGTAAAATGACTTTAAATTATGATAAACTAAATAAGTATAATACGAAGCCAATCACTTTAAATTAATACATAGAAAAGGCCTGAATGTACATATGTATACGTTTTACTGCAGGTCTGTATTGTGAGTCTTCTTATTGGAAAATTATAAGAGAGCTCACAATACAGACACACAGTAAAACGTATACATACACCATGGCCTTTTATATGTAGTAATTCAAAGTGATTTGGTTGGTACTTTACACCTAATAAGAGAGCTCACAATACAGACACACAGTAAAACACAGTATACATACACTATGGCCTTTTATATGTAGTAATTCAAAGTGATTTGGTTCGTACTTTAACGCCCAATAAGAGAGCTCACAATACAGACACACAGTAAAATACAGTATACATACACTGTGGGCTTTTATATGTAGCAATTCAAAGTGATTTGGTTCGTACTTTAACGCGCAATAAGAGAGCTCACAATACAGACACACAGTAAAACACAGTATACATACACTATGGTATTTTATATGTAGTAATTCAAAGTGATTTGGTTCGTACTTTAACGCCCAATAAGAGAGCTCACAATACAGACACACAGTAAAACACAGTATACATACACTGTGGCCTTTTATATGTAGTAGTAATTGAACTATCTGGCTATATTATTAATACACTTGACTCTAAATCAAATGAGCAATCATTACAATATTTATTATTTGTACTATTTTTTTAAATTGATGAAGTGTAATAATAAGAGAATGGAGGTAAGTGTTTTGAAAGATGGCAGCCGAGCGTATTAGTGCAGATAGTCAGTACGTCCTCCTTTTACTGGTAGAACTTCATCAAAAGAGCCCCCGTCACGGACAGGTGCTACGCCCTCGGCTAATCAGGACCCACCCCTACGCCCCCCAACACCCACCGCCACCCACTACAACCTAATAAAATATTACTCGAGGCCCGGATTGTAGGCGCATCATTGCTCTACTCGCACAATCTCTAATCACATTTAATACATAATATATTACACGATCCTTGTAAACTGTCAATTTGGAAATAGGCACGTTGTTGTGCTTTTACCGCTCGTACTGTTTATCTGTCACTTGTCGATCTTTCTAATAAAAGCTCACTGTTTAACTAACGCTTTCACTGCCTAGACTTTATACCAAATACACACTCCAGGGCCCAAGAATTTCGGTATTTTAAAAATAAACAATACTGATTGGATGATGTTGTAAATATAAAAGACTTACTAAAAAACATCAATTTTAGATCGTTTTAAAGTGTTTTAAAGGACAAACAAATTGAAAATTGTCGACGTTATCAGGGATGTCACAACACTCAAGTTATTATTTATTTATTTTTAACATTTTTACACTTTTAATTTTGCAACTATTAAGTATTATTCTTAAAAAAATCCTGTTTCATGCAAAAAAACCATTCACTAAAAATTCTGTTCGGTATGAAATATTTCAAAACACAAAGCTATATCATACTGTTTGTACCTACATATATCTCGTTTCTCTTCTTTTTTTATCCTTCTCAGTAGAATTTCAACAAACATGGCATTTACTTGATGCGTTATTTTTTCAGTAGCAGGATTTTTTTAATATAAAGTGTCTTTCAGTCAATCGAAAATGATTTAAATTGCGGTCATATAAATCAGTTCTATTCGGTACTTTATAATGTGGGAGTGGGTGTTTTTTAAACTATATTTAATATATAAAATTATTTTTTTTAACTGTTTATTAGGAAAAAAATCCCTTAAACAGCCTACTGTGATATACTTGAAAAGAGTGTTAATTTATATAATTTTATTGGACAACGAATGAAAAATTTAATATCTAAAATAGCCTTTATATAATATTGCATTAGTTAAAATTTTTGGTGATTCATATTTTAATCGATAAACAACAAATGAGCTGCGTAATTTTTGTAAATGTTGAAACCGAGAATCAATGTATTAATTTAAATAAAAATATTTATAAAGGCGTAAAAATCATTAAAGCATAAAAATATAAACACATTTGGCATTTTTTTAAATATTTTACTTATAATTAAATAAGCGATTAGAAAAAAATATCTTGCGGTGAATGGTAATAATCGTGCATGGATTAATTCTTTAGTCAATCAATTCCAATAATAAATAAGTCTACTTGGATGTACGTTTCTTGATATACCTATGACCTTTGCTTGGAATACGATCCGCGTGCATGTTAGAAGAGTCGAATAATCTAAAAAAAAATATAGATGCACTTATATAAAGAGACAATATAATAAAAGAACGAATTTTAACATCAATGATATTTATTTAGAGAATGGTTTTTTTTACAGTTTTTATAAATGTAAACTATACATATCATTAAAATATTTTTATGATGGCCATCATTGGGAAGAATTGGTATGGTTGGTTTCCCAGGACACTCACTCACTCACTGTGATGATTTTCGTATCTACCAAATATAATCGTATCGTAGAAAACACCGGGGATAGAATTCAGTCTTCCCACTTCATAATAAACAGTGTTAACCAATTTTTTATTATAAATAAACAATGTATTTGGCGAAGTTCCTTCTATAGACACATTATTTGTTAAAAAATAAAATGTTTTCTTGATTTAATATAATATATATACAATATAATTTCAAATACTCAGTGTAGTACGAACTTAAATATAATAAATTAAACTAAATGGTAATTCTTCCAGTTTGTGGAAGTCCTGCAATAGATTTTTTAATTAACAACATACATTACTTAAATTCTAAATTGTGAGGTAATTTGATGAACAAGCTAAAAGATTTCATATTATATACAACTTGTGTAATATATAAAAAATATTACAAGAAAACAAAGTCAATATGGCAACATATCAATCGTCATCATCTGAATATTGAACGAGTTTTTTCTTTCGCCTTCTTCTCTTCGTCGGTTGTTTACTATTTTTCGCCAAATCTTTAAGTCTACCTTCGACCGGCTCCACCGTTTCTTGACCTGGATGACACTGGAAAATAATATAAATGTTAAAAAATAAACTACAGAATTCTGTACACAAAAGAGGAATGGATTTGTTTGGAAAGAATTATTTCAATATAATTATCTGTAATTCTTTGGCAATAACTGGGTTTTTTTCAATTCACAACTGGTGCTCGGAAAATTTGAATGTTAATTTAAATAATTGCCCTGTAAAAATCCTAGTATTGTAAATATCTAATGACTGGATCAGATATTAATTCGTCTAAAATGTGATGTGACATTGAATAATTATGGATATGTAGAGAAGGGGCTCGATAATCCAAATACACTATAATCTTATTTAGTAAATTTGCTTAAATATTTGTTTGGAATAAGAAGATGAAGTCTATTTTTATATTCCTTTTAAAATTATGTTGAGTATAATAATGGACAAAGTAATTTCTATTATGCTAAATACTACTCGTATTGGAATTCTTTAAAAGGAACGTATTCAATATAATAATGAGTTAGTGAGTCATGTGTGTATGAATAGACTAGAGTTCGGTAGTATTGATTTACACGCATATGCACCACACGCAAACACTCTCAGTACATTGTTATATAATTTTTTTATTTTATTTTTAAAAATATCATCCAAACAGGGTATAATTTTTGGGTGTTCGGATTATCGACTTCCTAAATGATGATCGCCTTATGTCAGTGACACGTCTAGAAATATAATCAAATGGATGAAGCTTCTGAAGGAAGCCTCGGCATCTCTGTATGTAGTTAATAATAATAAGCTAAGAATACCTTGACTTGATGCTTGTACAATTCTGATTGACAGTTGTATTTTCTCTCGCAGTACTGACATGGAAACGGTCTCTCTTTAAAATGTGTTCTTTTGATGTGATAATCGAGGGCGGAGCGAACGTGAAAACCTCTTCCGCAGTAATCACATGCATGGGGTAAATCTGTGCTGTGTGACTGAATAAAAGAAACACTATTAATTTCCATGGATTGGGTGCATCGGTGGCTAAATTGGTTCAGCGACTGACTACTAGCAGAGAGAACTAAGACGAGGTTATCTTACATTGCCACTGACTGACGATTAATGATTTTGAAATAGTAGACTTTTACAAGGCAATTATTAAGGAACGTGAGATGCTTATAAAGATTGCAAAAAACACATTTCCGATAGCAGTCGGCCACTTTACCGCTGAGCTACCAGTGCACCACATAATATTTGCAGTCAAATAGTGACAATAAATTAACATGCAGAATATGTGAGTTCATGAATTTGAATACCAAAAATCTAGTTTTGTTTTAAAAATTAGAGAAGATTATGTTGACTGTATTCTTCGATATGGATTATAGTTTGTTCGTCTTCAAGATTTCCATGAGAATTATTATACCAGAAACTATACAATAAATAACAGCACTTACAATTTAAAACACAATCTGCTAAATACACATTCTGATCATATATTGGGTTTTTATAATTTTTTCCCATGATTATTGTAATGTAATGTAACCTAATTACCAAAAATAATGATCTCCATGTTAAAATAAGTATAAAGACTATGTCTGTATGTGTATTAATTATTGTAATTTATATTTAATAAAGAAATTGTAAACATTCTGATAATATACGCTCCCCTAGAAATCTTGAAAGCGAATAAGCTATAAGTGAGTTAAAAAAAACAAAACCAATTCATATTCAAATTGTATGAAAAAAAACTTTTTAATAATAAGTTTCACTTACAACTTTCATGTGACGCTTCAAACTGGATTTTGAGGGATATTTTTGATCGCAAAGTTGGCACGGATATGGTTTCTCTCCCGTGTGTATTCTCTCGTGTGATTGTAGACCGTAAAGTTGATGAAAAGTTTTTGAACAAAATGAGCACTTGTAGGCCTTTTCCGACAATTGCCTTTGGTGTGTTTTCACATGAATTTTAAGCAACATATCGGAGCCAAATGCCTTATCGCATACGTCACATGGAAAATTCTTCTCAGTGAGATGAGAAGGTTGGTGACGTTGAAGACTGTGTAAAAATTTAAATGTTTTGGGGCACTCGCTACACATAAATCGACTAGTAGAATGTGACAGCATGTGGCTTGTCAGGTATCTAAATAAAAAAAAAAGATTTACAAATTAATAAAACAATAACAATGGTGCATTGAATTATTTAAAATGATAACTTACGCCTGGTTATTGAATGTCTTGTTGCATATTTTGCATTCACGGGGTGTAGCATAATGTATTCTGACTCTGTGATTATTGAGACTCTTTCTGGTTCGATAAGGTTGTTGACATATTTCACATTCAAACATTTTGTCATCTGGAGTTTCCGCATTTTGAGGTTTACCATCATCTTCGTCTTCTATTTCGATTTTAATTTTAACATCCAGATTATTTTCTACGGGCTTTTTTCTGGTTCTTTTGGGTGTTTCGAATTTGGAATGATCGAAAGGCGCTCCCCACTGATGCCATTTGTGGTGAAGAATATATCTCTTTGGATGGATGAAGTAAATATCACACTCAGAACAGAGAAACAATGCCGGTTCCGTCCCTTTCTCTGTATGTAATCTTAACAATGCTTCACCATAGCTTCTTTCTGCGGTGCATTTTTGATAGCCTTGCTTTTCATAAATGTCAATCTGTAGAGAGTCTTTTGCTAAACCATGGTTATCATGTTTTAAGAGGTCTTCGTGATAATCATCTTTGTGATTTTCTTTTTCGGACCCGTTGTTTTCAACTTTGTATCCAATGTTTTCATATTCACGGCGTACCTTGACTTCGTCGGCAAAGTCTTCATCGAACATGTTTCAAATGGACTATTTCCTCAAAGTGATGTTGTTAACTCATCTTCGGCTTTTCGGTGATTTTACTATTTGATTTTGACGAGGCAACATATTGCACTTCCCAATGAACGCCGGATTGATTTAGATACTTGACAGAACTCAATCGTCTTCTTCTTTTAATATTTCCTAGGGGCAAATCACAATATCATTTTATATTTATATAAATCGGCAAAACATATTTTTTCCATTGAACAAATAGAATGTGTCACAGCCAGTCTCTTTCAAACCTATATACTTTTCGAATAAAAAGTTTTGCAAGACGTCAATCAGCATCCCCTAGAATCATTCTAGGAGATGCTGCGTCAATACATTTTTTAAGGTACGTAAAATGTGTATAACTATATTTTTTATATATATTTGTAATTCGAATCATGCTTTAAAATGGAATAGAGTTATTTTAGAACATGAATTTCATTATTTTCGCTCAAATACAAAAACCAAAGTTAGATCATCTATGTTCAATTTCTGTTCATGAGGGTTTTTTTTAGCTTTAACCATCATTCTAAATGTATGTACTTGATTTTACATTTGTTTATTGCTATAGGCCATATTTTTTATATTTAAATAATCCACCAATTTAACATTCACAAATAACTTGAATAAAACTTCCATCTGATGATTTACTTACTAGTCGATTAAAAAAACAACACGCATAATCAATATAAAAATGTATTTCATAATCTTTTTACATTATTTAGGAATGTAAACAATAGTTGTGTATAATATATAAATTAATTTTTAACAAAATTTACATTATTGGCTGGGAGGTAAGAAACCATTTTGCAAAGAACCTAATTCAGTTTTAACACTAAATTCCTTATCAATAAATAGACTACCCAGGTTATCTGCATCGGTAGGTTTTGAATGCTTAGACTGCTTGTGCTTTTCTAAATTACATTTTTGAATACACTTGTATGGGCACAAATCGCATTGAAGCGGTTTCTCTTTACCATGGGAGAACTGATGTTTCTGCAAATTGGCCTTTTGCGAACTTCGATAGTCGCATTCGTTACATTCAAACGGCTTTTCCATAGTGTGTTTTTGTTTGTGCTTCATCAAGTTTGTTTTTTGAACACATCGGTAATTACAAATTTCACATATAAATGGCTTTTGGTTGGTGTGTAAGTACATATGTTTTACCAGATTTGGTTTCTGGACGGTTTTATATTCACAAAAAGTACACGCAAAGGGTTTCTCTCCCGTGTGTGTGCGTTCGTGGATGACAAGATTGTTTTTTTGTGCACATCTATACTCACAATACTGACAGCGAAAAGGTTTCTCCTTCATATGTACCAGAATATGCTTGGTTACGTTGTTCTTCTGGCCCGATTTGTAATCACAATAATTACAACTGAATGGTTTTTCCCCTGAATGGGTTCGGGCGTGAATTTTCAATATAGCCGGACTCTGGCAAGAGTACAAACACTCGTGGCAGGTGTATTTTGATTTGGTTTCAGCTTCGACTGCTTTGTTATTTTGCTTCTGCGGCTGTATAATATTATTAGGACCGTAGCAAAGGGAGGTGTGAGCATTCATGTCCTTTTCACAATAGAATGTCAAGTCACATTTCCAACATTTTAAAGTCGGTTCACTATGCACTGAACGTCTATTATCATCTTGTACAGGCGGGTTTCCAGAATTGGTTACCATTTGATTGCAATTTCTTTGAACGGACTCACTGACAATATTTTGATTAGGTAAATACCTCGCCTCCGGTTTTAAGTTTAATGTGCCATTTTCATTATGATAACTACGACCGTTTACACTGGATGATAATTCAGCTTGAAAAGGAATTACATTTTCTTGATAGAACTGAGGAATTTTAAGCGTGGGTGATTTTTCTATTGATGTAGTATTGTTGCTTCTATAATTCTTTTCCTGACTAATCGAAGTATCAACCGTGGCAGACGATGAAACTGAAGGCATATTAAAATTCGGAAGAAACGGTTGGTGGTAAAAATTGTATATATCCATGGGTAAACTTTGTGGATAACTATTTGTGTTGTGAAAATTTTGATACAAAAATGGATTACTATACATGTTTGTTGAATTATTCATAGAATTTGTTGCACCGGAAAAACCTAAAATAATTGTTATTTTGCTGTCAAATCATACATCAAATAGCATTGGAATTATTTTATTATACCTGTGTGCTGCAGTGATGAAATACTCTGCTTCCATGATAGGGTTTCTTCAACTTCTGTTTTTATATGAATATTATCAGAATGTTCCTCTCCGATCCTCCCCAAAGCTGACACAGGACTGTCACTAATCAAACTTTGTATACTTTCAGCCATGACTTAATGCTACATCCTCTTGATGAAAGAATGGAAACATTCTACATTCGGCGATTCGTCTTTTTTTCTCTTGTACGGGTGAAAACACATAATGCGTAATCTTTAAAATTTACAATGTAATTTTAGCAACATGCCAAAGTTTATTTATTATTAAACTAAGAATATTTAGCAGTATAAATTTTAATCAATATGACAGTAAACTCTTGACAGGCACACCAAAGCAGTGTTGCCAGGTTATGTTATTATCTCTCGTGTATTTTGTATACATAATATTTAATATAATGATTTTTTAATATGTTTTTGATGATTTAACATTCAAAAGTATGCACCAAAATTTTCAGTTTATAATTTATGTTTATTTTTTATTTTTTTCTTAAGAATCGTATTTTTAGTAGTTTTAAATAATTGAACAAAAAGGATCGATACAATAAAATATTTAGTAAATTATGTTAGTTATTAAAATGTTTATATGTATTGCATTTTGTAGTTGTACCATCCCGGAAAACTCAGAGCTTTCGTTAAGTCCTGGCAATACCGACGTGGCGCCAGCGTCGCGACGCCCAAGCTTCCGCTTTCATAGCAGAGGATTATCGCCTTTACGTGTAAGGGGACAACGTGCCAATTTAGCTTGACATTCTGAAACATTTCCCCACCGAACGATTATGGCCGAAAGAATGCACTCGGTTAAAGATCAAATTCGCGTGGCGGTCATTGCCGCTAGTCGGTGAGGCGTGCAGGGGATTGTGGCCCTTATAGCAGAGGAGCGGTGAAGAGGCGTCGAGGTGAGTATCGCGTGAAGGAGGAGCAGCGGTGAGTGCGAGGGAGCAGAGGCGCTGGTCGAGGCTCGCGGGGGGTGCTGTTCTAAAGATGGCTCAGGTCGCCTCGCGTTGCGCTGACGCTGATCGATATTTTGGATGAAGTACGAGGGGCGCCATCAGCCAGCAGCCACCAGCCGCCAGCCACCAGCCGTCAGCCAAGGCCACGGTAACTAATAAACTATTACATCTAACAGCGTCCCGACGCCGCTTTCCTTCCGCCCTAGTTTTCCTCGGCGTGCACATCCCTGTTCCTGCCTGCGCTGATAACCTTAAAACCCACATTTCTCCACCCCGATGCTACGCCCCCGTTTTATGAAAATCTATCAATCTAGAGTGGAAATGCACGATTAAGGGGTGTACAGCTGCGGGGGCGTAACATTTTTCCCCGTAAGACAATTTCCGGTGAGTGATTGTAATATTATGATATCTTTGGGGGTAGTTTTTGTGTAATGTTGTTCGATTTATTGATTAGACAAAGGTGATTTTGGGTGTTATCAGTGTTCATGAGCGCATGGGATATAAATTAAAGTCTGATGTAACTAACGCATCGTACAAGTAATTCTTTGAAATGCAACGAAGCCAAACAGAAGTAGCTTTGGAATGTTAAGCCCAACCTACAAGACTAACCGATAACCACGTGTCTATATATGAATGCAATTATTCATATTTATATAGGACTCAAATCGATGGGTTACTGACACAAAAACATACCTACAAATATAATATTCGAAGCTTATTTATGTATAACTCACTTTGTAGATATGCCTTTGTGTTACTGACTTATTGAATTAAAATACCTCAAAATAAAGATTAAAAATATGGTAAAAACTGATACTTTACTCTACCATAATTATCATAGGAAATAACGAATAAACATACTAATTAGATAATTACACAGTTTAGGTGCCCTAAAAGCAACCCTTATGTTTATTTCGGATTAACAAGTAATCACATCTAATTTTTATATCGGAAAAAAATATGGTTACCACTAACAAGTCATTCAACCTGTGAAATTAATTAATTAAAATATTCTCAACACTAAGTATATGTTGTATTTTTTCTTGAATTTCTACAATTTTTAATATGCTGCTTAACAATTAATAACAGCGGATTATTAGTATTATAATTATCGGAACGAAATTTGGTTACCAAAAAATACTTTTCTTTAAAATATTCTCAATTATTAAAAGTACACCCATTATGTAGTATTTTTTTAAATTTCTACAAGTGTATAATAATATGCTATTAACCTCTTTAGAATTATGTCTTTTTTCTTCATATTATCTTCTTTTTATATTATTGTAACTCTCTTCTATAACGCACACTGGTCTTATTTTAAACGAAAGTCGTATATCAAACAAAATATTTAACGTATAGTTGTAACCACGCTTTTTTAGCATTTTGATTGTGATTCGATTATATGGTCCTTTTATTATAGTACTTCCTGATCATCTGTTTGGTCCGCCATATTGATATTTATACATTCAGTTGTCTGGCATTTTTATCGGCAGTAACGGTGCATCTCTTCTTTAATGCACGATGATAATATTCTAAACGAAGGTCGTATATAAAGCAAAATATTTAACATATAGATGTAATCGCGCTTTTTAGACATTTTGATTGTGATTCGATTATATATGGTGCTTTTATAATAGTACTTCCATAGATATAAACATTAGATATCGCATTGCATATAAATAATTCGTGTAATCACTCTTCTCTCCTATTCGATAAAGGCATAAGTGTGTCTCCCTCACTCAACACATATATAGTGACCACTGAGAGTGGTTGTGACAATACTTATAACATGTTAAAGAAGTAGTGTTTGGTAAAAAGTGAGGCTAGATGTATTTGAGTGTATGTTTGAGTCCATATGACATGTAGTAACAATGCATTTACCTATTTTACTGTGAAATATAACTGAAGATATGAAGAGACATGTTTACAGTATAATGTTTGCCAGGTAACTCATGTTTTTGGCCACTTGATCCACTTGATATAAGCACGCATTTAGCCACTCATGCGATATATTATGTTTATATCTATGATGAAATGCTAATATTTTATACATGTACGTTTTTTGTGTTAATGGCCATCGAAATGATAATTGTTTCTTGTTCATATCGGGTGATATAATGAGTCACTTTTGTCCAATAGGGAAATTGTAGTGGACTCTCGACAAGAGGAAGTTGTGATGAAATGCGACATCCAACAACCTGTTTTTACCATAACTCGATATTTATTTGTGTCAACTTATGTAAAGGTGTGCTCATTAACATAATAGAAAAGCTCGGATAAAAATACAGCATCGAGTGTGTACTGTTATTTTTGCAAAGCACTCAAAGCTCGTGGGCGTTACGATTTTCAATTATAATGTATAGATTAATAAATATATTTAAATTTCTATATCTCTCTCTAAAAAACCGGTTTCATTTGATCTGATTTGAGTATAATCCAACGAAATGGCAATAATTTTTATATACAGGGCGGACCTTTCATCGTTGAGAATATTTAAAAAAATATATTGTATTACATACCGACATCACCGATATCAAAAGGCCGGACAAATGGATGATAAATATCAAGATGGCCTTTGGTAAGTATTTCGACACTTACTCTACACATTAATGAAATAAACCTTATATTAATGTCGGTCTACACACATAAAAAACTTTTGGTTTTTTCACATTGGTTTGACAGGGGCAACATGAATTATCTCACTCAAACTCGTCTGCTTGGTGCGCCATCTTGATATTTATACATCCGGTTGTCTTGCATTCTTATCGGCGGTAACGGACATATCCAAAATTTACCGCTAACCGCTGTGATTGGTCACAGCAACAGTATCTCAATACATTTTTCATCTATAATAATTCTATATAATATTGTGTATTTTTAGAGGGTTTTTAGACACAACAACGTGTTGATTGTCTATCGGTGATCTTAACTATTACTAGTTACTAATCATCAGTATTTACCTTACAATATAGGAAATCAGAGTAAACCTGGATCAAGACGATCGATTGGGATTTTATTAATATTATTCCCGATCTCCCAGTCCTAATAACCAATTTTTTTTTTGACTTGAGCAGGATTTGAACCGATGACCACAATATTTGTAAACACGCGTCTTATCCCCTGAGCTATTACGCTGGTAATATTAGAATATTTTATAAATAGAAAGAAAGGGTATTCCATTTAATTATTGTTAAAAAAATAATTAAATAATTTGGATTCAACACAATTGTTTTTGCGTAATTTGGATTAATATCGATGACGGTGAATTATTTTTATTAGCAAAAGGAAATTATATTTTGACAATTATGATTTTTTTTAGTTTCTAACTGACCCAAATATTGTAAATGATGAAGATCGAGATCAATAAACTTGAGATGCTAGAAATGGCGGAAGGAGACAAAGCAATCTATTTTGCATAATATTTTGGCCAGAGAGTGTTTTACCTGGAGAGAGAGGATTTTAGCACCTTCAATAATTTATGGATCGGATGATAATAATAATAATTTATAAGATATAGGTTATATTTATATATTATAGATATGTAACGGATACGGCTGTAACTCTCGTAGGTCAGGTTCACTGCTATTTAATCGTCTACTCGCTCTCTTTACGGCTAAATCAGGTCTTCTCAACCATAATTATTATGACTGGGAATTAGTTAAATCATTTTTTTTCATCACCATAAAGGTGGTTATAATAAACAAGCAATTAAAGAAGTGCAACTCTACTCGTAGAAACTCCTTCAAATTAAAAGTATTTGAGAATATGTACTCTATATCAGACAATGAAGAATAAAAATAATAATTCGATAAATGTGTCTTAAAAGCAACCGCTATGTTTATTTTGGATTAACAATTAATTACAGTATTATAATTATCGGTGACTGTGAAAATATTCTCAATGATTAAAAGTAGACACAAGTGTGTGGTATTTGTTTCAAATTTCCACAATTTTATGACATACTATGAAAATTATGTATTTTTTTCCATCACTCATAAGTGCAGCGGACATCACCGATATTAGAAGGCCGGACAAGTGCATAATAAATATCCAGATAGCGGACCATCCAGATGACAACACTAATTGACTCACCTGCCTGATCTGCCATATTGATATTTATACATCCAGTTGTCTGGCATTCTTATCAGCGGACAGATCGTATTCTAAAACGAAGTTCGTATATCAAGCAAAATATTTCGTTACCAAATAGAACGTATTTTTTAAACATTTATCACAATATTTAGAGATCAATTATTAATGTAGTAGTTAAAGTGCTGTTTTTATGATTGTATTGTTAAATAAATACTTATAGCTTTCTGTCAATGTCTTAGAGCGATTTTTGTCAGTGCTTGAGTGTGTGCGTGTTTATATATAAATGCACTAATACACTGACAAACATCGACAACTAGGCTAACGCCACTATAAAAAGGACTACATAAAAATGTATTTTCTTTGGAATTTTGATAAATGAAAATACCCGGGCTTTATAAGGCGTAAATTATATTAAATAAATAAATAAATTTGAACTAAAATAATTGAACAATTGTTGCACCTTAAAATTCCTTTTGATTATTTAGTTTCTCATAATTGTACGTGTTAAAAAGTTGCATTTAGATTCTTTTAAATGTACCGCTGTAGTGGTTGTGTAAATATAAAAGGTTGGTAACACCTGATTCACCTAATTCCAGAATCAGGCGTTCCCAAGCAGAGATCTGTGATGGTATTTAGCCACACACTGGCCGGGTTTAGCTACACAATATGTATCTTTTATGATAAGCACAACAAAAGCCTTCCTTCCGTTACATCTTATACACAGTAAACCCACAAGTATTACATTTTCAATATTCCGTACTGATCGCTCGACTGCACTTTGGGAAGCACCGGATTTACAGTGAATTGTCCGTTTGGCTATAAAACGATAGTTATTTACCAGTATGTGGCATTTTAATTAAATTCAAAGTTGTGTTATTTCATTATTTAAAATCTTGTTTCACTAAGTAATTATTATACAATCTATAATGGGTAGTCGAAAACCACAACTTCATTAAACTGAACAGAACGTACTGCATTATCTGTTAAATAAAATGTTTGAATATTTTTCACAACGCATTTTTAAGTAAATCCGAGAAGTAGACGGTAAGTGGTGAAAATTTTAAAAACAGTGAATTATTCCATATTAATCCCATAAAACCACGCCCCAGTTTTAATTAATCAAGTATCCCCCTGTGGTTAAAAGATATAATTTTACTAGTGAGTAAAAACAACGAATTTGTTAAAATCTTCTTATTAAATTTAAGGGCTATTCATTTTAAGAATGTACAAAAAAACAACACCTTAATAAGGCACGCGTTGTTTTTAACCAATAATTATTTAGTATGAATTTAACCTGTTGGTGATATGTTTAACTATTAACTAAAAATAATAAAACTAATTAAAATCCAAAAAGCTAATATTCAATGTATATTAGAATTCAAATAGGTTATTTTTTTAATTTCTCAAACCACCCTAACCAGGAATAGCAAATATTAAGCCGTGGGTTGCTTTGATTGGCTGATACAAAACGGTACCGCGTTCACAACGTACACCTTGAAAATCCGAGTAAACACAGTTGTAGATCTTGATTTTTAGTTGCAATACCTGTTCGAATTAATGATTATTTTTTGTAGTTATGTGTCTCAGGAAGTGTGTACTTTTTAAATCCAGCGAATTTTACCACTAAGCAAAATGAGAGCTACTGTTAATGCACAAATATGCCGATTTTACTAAAGAACAACTTGTTATAATTTTACCATAAGAACTTCCTGAGATTAAATCCGAGATCCAATACATGGGAATAATAATGGACCGTTGTCAGACCCTTGAGGGTTGCTTGCCGGATATTTTATGCCATAGTTAATTAGAATGGAACATGTTTTCTTTACTATCAATGAATAATTGTGAAGTATTTAATAGATCGTGGATGATATAATATATTTATTAATAGTGTGTCTTTTGAGAAGCGGCGGTGGTGAGTGTATAATTAGCTACTATTGGTAGTGGGTTTAGCCACAGTTACATCGGAGATAGCAGCGTTCAGTTGTAAGCAGACAACAAGTGTTGTTATGCGAAGTGAGTCGTGTTGTGAACCCATCATCGGTACACAGTGATGATGATGATGATGATATCATCGCAATGATAAAGTGAAACAAAGCCTAGTCCCGGTGGTCGATACGCGCAAAATAAGGTAAATTAGAAAGGATTTTAGAAAGTAGTACACATACGACTCTCCAAATTTTATAGTCTAAAACGAGAGATTTCTTCTCCGGCGCCCATTGTTGTGAGATTGTTCCACTGGCAGGAAAGTAGAACGGTTTTTGTGGCCGAATTTATAACTGTTGAATCTTTTCAAATCAAATCATCATCGTCCACAACCCGTTAGTTACATCGCCGCGGTACTCGAACTAAATTATCATCCATCATCGAATTAATCTGGAAATTCTTCACCCACACTGGAATTCTTCACCAACCACGTCTTGTTTTCTATTCGAACATTTCATTCGCTCTTCACTTAAATTTCACATCATTTACATTTTCTCACTACATTTATATACGAAATTTACATTTAATATAATCACATCATTAACAATTTTAAGCCCTTCCAAATATCGGTTACCTATGTATGTTGTAACACAATTAATATAACTATTACTAGTTACACAGGTCACCGACTTAATAATCACCTCTGTATTCGCCTTACAATACAGGAAATCAGAGTAGTCCTGGATCAAGACGATCATTCCGCATTTTATTAATATTATTCCCGATCTCCCAGTCATAATGACCGATTAAATATTTTTTTTTATCAAGCGAGATTTGACCACAGAATTTGTGTATTTAAAAATTTAACCAAAAATCATATTTTTTTAATGAATTTTACATGTAAAATCAGAGTAAACCTGGATGAAGACGATCGCTCCGCATTTTATTAATATTATTCTCGATATCCCAGTCATAATAACTGAAAAAAAACATTTTTTTTATTGAGCGAGATTTGACTACAGAATTTGTGTATTTAACCTTTAAACAAAAATCCTTATTTTACATGTAAAATCAGAGTAAACCTGGATGAAGACAATCGTTCCGCATTTTATCAATATTATTTCCGATTTGAACCTATAATACCACTTAACTCATTGAACTATTACGGTGATTAAATTTATTATAAACTATGGTTATTAGAAAAAAAATATTCACCACCCTGGAATGAAAAATATACATTTTTTTAAATAATTAAAGTTTGGGTGCTGTGCAAGCTTTAATTTCGAATTAATGTGTACATAATATTTCAGCGGCTTATTATTATAAGTGTAATGAAATGAGTTTATTATTTGAGTATTAAGAATTAACCTTATATTTTTTTATTTTTTGGGATACCCTACCTCATTTTAAAATAAATAAATGATCTCGATGATTAAAAGCTCAACCTGTATTTAATTGATTCTCTCTAATTATTGTGAATATGTAATGTGACCAATCATGGCCGTTAATGAGTTGGGAATTCTCTAGTCACGTATTTTTTTCATTTTATATAATAAAGTAGTTGAAATATGTATAATCAATTCAATCTCGACTCAATGATTACGTGCGCACACGTGTATGTAGAAATTGAACGTTTTCTCTATATATATACCGAAACATTTATTTAATTAATTGATATATTTTGACCCAAAAATAACGAGAGAAAAAACCGAAAATGTGTAGCACTAACTGGATTTGAATCCAGAGCCTTGTTATGTCGACCATGAAACCGCGTTTTACGAGTCGTTCTAATTGCGAAAAAATACACAAAACCTTGCTGATTTATAAAGTGCTCATTTTAAACTGATAACTAATCGCTGTATTACTCAAACATTTATAATTTTATTTTATATATAGTAAGCTTTTTATTTATTTTCATTAATACGAAATGCGTTTTCCCTTTGTTCGATTCGGATCGACGAATAATCATGCGTGTCGTTGTCACTATTTGCCGTCTGATTCAAATGCGATCATTAACAATATAATTTATTTATAGCTACACTTTGTTTCCCATGTTTATAGAGTAAATATTTTACTTTAGACAAGCGCTTAACTAGTTGTCTTGTCTCTAGGCAATTAAAGTTTGTTTTTAGATTGCTACTGTTCCGTTAGTTTTGATTCATATCCCAACCTGAAAATCAATAAAATCAGTGTTGCCAGGCATTAATTCAAGTAGTATACAATTGTTTCTTATGTTTGTAGACCAAATGTGAAACGTTTTTGATTAAAAAAAATTTAAATTATTATAGACAAATATCCTACAACTTGTTTTCAAATGTAGTTCAAATATTTTAAAGGCTTATTTGATATGGTCATATATTTTAGTAGACACGGCCGGCCGAAATGTTTACAGGAATAGCCGAATTCAAACTGTGCACTAAGCAAAACAAGAGAATCTCAACATTTTCAATTTTTTTAATTAAAAAAATTGAAGAAAAAAAACTTCAACACATATTGCATATAAGTTTACAGTGAATCTGTTGTAGTAATGAGAATATAATTTCACTGGTGTATGTATATTATCTCTACACACGTAAAAATTAGACCAGACCACGTTAGAACATGTTAATTTATTTAAAAAAAATACAGTGCACAAAAATAATACGTCCACTAAACAGAAGTTCAACAACCTGGAAATTTATTGAATTTTATTATTGTCAATCAAAAGCTTTTATTGCCCATTCTTTTTTTTCTTTATTCAAATTTTACAAATAAAGTATATTAACTCTAAATTTGAATCAAAATATTATCTTTGTACTGTTGACCATAAATACATACATATATGAAATCTATAAATTTAAATATTATTTAGAGTAGCAACACTTTTATTATGAAAATTTTCAATGCTATGGGATTTATCCAAAATATTAGGAACTCTTTGTTTCATATGTATGCAAATCAAATGCCAAACATAAGACACGCCCTGAGATGATCTCGCTTACCGCAAACGGCTGTGATTGGTGATGTCGATGCGGTGTTTTTATTTTGTTTAGAAACTCATAGTATTCGTTTAGTGAATGATTAATATGAAATGAAACTAATAGTGAATAATAAATGTGACGGTGATTCTCGCGTGTCTAATAAAACAGTTTTCCACACAACGATGTCGTGTAAAACGAAACTTACCAATACTAAAAACATTAATTTTTATATACAGTTAAAATCCAATATCAATACAATCAAGAAAAGTCATTTCCAGAACATATTTCTAAGCATAATGACACTTTACATGTCATTTAAGAACAGATTTTTCCATGCTAAGTAAATAGTAAAGAACGTCATCAATCGATACCACTGATATTAAAAGGCCGGGCAAGTGGATGATAAATATCAAGAAATCACTGCTAACGGCTGTGATTAGTGCTAATACAATTAATTAATAGTTCTGTGGAGTGACCAATTACGACCTTTCATAAGTATTCTGGCATCTAGTGTGAATAATTAAATAATTTACTCTACATATTTATGAAATGAACATTATATTAATATCGCTCTACAAACAAAAGCAACTCTCTTCAAAAACACACAAATAATTTTTATTTAAAAAAAAAATGCAATTATATTGTGTGACAATTTTCGGTTTTAAACAACACCACTGATATTATGAATGAGAAACATCAAGATGGCGAATCAAGCAGATGAGTTTGACAGAGGCAACACTAATTGTCTCACTAAGACTCGTCTGCTTGGTCCGCCATATTGATGTATATACATCCAGTTGTCTGGCATTTTAATCACAATAGCTATTATTAACTGATTTTATTTACAAAATTTATTTATTTATTATTAAATACGCATAATTACCGATTTTTAACTTCCGCCCCCCACGTCTGGCTATGACTTATAATATTAATGAGGTAATTATTAAAAATTAAAAAATACAAAAAAAGCACGGAAAAATCCGGGCAAATGAAACTTTCTTTCCTTTCGTCTGTCAATTTTTTTAAATAAATATACTAACGTTCGTTTATCAGGTTTGTAGAATTAGTCCTTGTTCCTTATGTTTGTAGATCAAATGTCATAGTTTAAACATCCGCAGAGTAGAGATAATTTACCGACAACCAAGATTAGTCACACATGTGTTTGACATTTGCTCTATAAACAGAATATGTTAGGTAATAAATAATCGGTAATGGTTATTATTGGTCACAAGTATTTATTTATCATCACGTTATATTGTAACATCACAAATCATTTTGACATATAATCTATGAAATGAACTAATCACCGTCTCTCGCGGTATTTGTCTGCAAACTCATCAGAGAAAAGTATTAATTAAAAAATACCTCAGTAAGCATTTAAATGCACGTGAGCATCGGTGGTTAATTAGCAGACTGCAAAGTCGCGTTTGTAATAATTATATTTTTGACAGGTGTAACCAACCTTTGGATGCTTCATTAACCTTCGAATAGTTCTGTAATAAATAAATAAATATTCTGTTTAAACATTTACATTGTTTCAGTCGACGATGTTCCGAAATCAGGCGATAAGATAATGAAAATTTAGTTTTTAGAATTGTCGTTATCGTTACATTTATGATAATTATAAAATGAAAACATTGACAATATATTTAGTGCTCCATACATAATTCGTAATCGGTGGACGCGCTTTTTTTAACATTAACGATATCATTATTTGATAATCGAGGATGGAATAAGGGCGTTATTCTGAAATTGTTAGTTTCGGGATAATCGAGTAAAACATTCTTTCTTCGATGATAAGTTTTTTTACAGAGATCGATACAGAATTTCGAGTTTATTTTCAAATCATTTTATGGGAAAGGGGCGTATTGCGTTACCCGCCTTTATTCCACTAAACGCATAATTTATTGTTTTTTTTATCAATTGGCGAAATATATACATCTATGGTGATTAAATTGATAAATGTTGGTTTTAAACCAAAGTAATTTGTAACCGGTGGACGCGCATTTTTAAATTATTTGCACAACATTCAGCTTTTCAATTATCATTATTTGATTACTGAAGGGCTGGATGGAATAAGGGCGTATACTTTTTTAACATTCAGCCCTCCAATTATCATTATTTAATAATTGAGGGGCTGGATGGAATAAGGGCGTATACTGAAATTGTTTATTTTGGGATAATCGAGTAAAACATTCCATAAGTAATTTGTAACCAGTGGCAGCGCATTTTTAAATTAATTGCATAACATTCAGCCCTCCATTTATCATTATTTAATAATTGAAGGGCTGGATGGAATAAGGGCGTATACTGAAATAAGTAATTCGTAAACGGCAACATTCTTTACAAGATTTGATTGCTAATCGCTTATTTGATTTTATGTAAAATATATTAATAATGTAGCCAGATAGTTACTTGTTGAGATTATTATAGTTTAAAATTGTTTAGCATTGACCTTTGTTTGGAATACGATCCGCGTGCGTAGAGTTATGGATATTGCGTATGGCAAAATATATTTTTATAAATAATGTCGCTTACTATAAATATTATGAATCGTATAAAATAATATGTAGTTTTATTTGATGCTGCATGAATTCGTGCATAGTTTGTAGAGCAAATGTCACACCTCTGCACGTTTTTGATATTTGCTCTACAAACATTGATTGGGTTATGGAATATTGACAGATTACGTAGCGTTTCTTGTATTTAAACAATGTGTATTTAAAATAATATAAGATGATTATTGTATGCAAGGTGTGAAGCAGTAAGTCAGTAACTGGATTAAGCCCCGCCCATGACTGCTACACCCTTGGCTGTTAAGCTTCAGGCTTATCACTGTATGCATTCAACCACCGCTACACTATTATTACAAAAATAACCCATATACAATCTAAAAATATACACCGAGCCTCAGTCCAAAATTAGAATTCAATCTCATTATTATTAAATACGTGTCAAAGTAACTGTCAAAGAAAAACGCCGTCTCGAGTATACAGGCCACAATGCTATACAGAATTCTACCGAACAGCTGTGAACCGTGGTCGTTCGTACTGCGCTCATTGTATTGGAATTAAATTATATACTTTTCAAGCATTACACCACTCTATACAACCTATTTACACTATGATCACAATGAAATTTATGTATACCGCGCTGACGTCACACATTCAACAACCTGGAGGCCCGTGTTAACAACTTTCGTTGGCCCGAGTCCTTTATGTTGATAAGTGGCCGCTACGTGACCGGTATGTGCTGCTACTTGACCGGTACGTCGCCATCTGTAATACAATAAAAAGTTAATAAACGTATTTAAAAAAATGACTCACGGCACACATTACTGCCGATTTGTTTGTGAGTCGTACTAGAATTGATAGTGCGTATAGGAATAGACCAGAGCTTGATAGTATTGTTGTACACGCATACGCACCGCACGCACACCCTCAAATTACACTATTATATTTAATACGGCCGTTAGTTCTCTTGTTTGTTCCTCTTGATTATTTATTTATTTATAAATAAATACTGCTGCACCACTAGAGCATTACGGGGGATCCCAAATTGAAGAAATTATAATGCAGCACAATTATGCATAGTTTTTTTTTATTGATATCATCCCTTGTACTTTTCGTTTTGCTGTGTGACCGATCATGACCGTTGTTTAGTAATCTTGCATCTACGCTCTATATTTGCTCTATAAATATAGGAAATAAAGAGTATAACCAATTGACATCCCATAACATTTTATAAATATTTTATCTGTACCCTTTGTTTATTCTTCGGTTTGTGCGGTGCGTATACGAATAATTCGTATACGCACCAATACTTTCAGCTTTAGCATTACTCACTAACACACTATTGAATATTGAATACGGTCGAAAGGGTAGAATGTATATAGTTAGAAAAAACTTTACTGTTTCATGATCAATGAGCATGCATACATTACAAAGTACAAAGGCTCTGTATTTTCTTTATGAATTATCAATTTGCAATGTGGTTTTCCAAATAATAATTAAAAAATATATTACTAGAGTAATTTTAATTGAAATTTTCAATTTGTTAATGTTTTTTGATGCTCTGTTTGGCTTTTTAATAGGAAAGTTCTATTTTGAGTTTTGATTTCATTTTTGCTTGAAGTTTGAATATTTAAATAATTAAATACTGTTTTCATATGATGACAATACTCATCACAATATTTAAAAAGCTAGTTTCCCAATAAATACTATAATATTTTAAGAATCGTAATTTATTATGCATTATTAAATATCTCTATCATTATTTTGAAATTAATTTAATATTATTAGCATTTAAATGTATTAATTGTAGTAAAATAATTATATGAAATATTATTTTTCCATCTGGTTACGCTGAACGGATCCGTACAGACATATAACTTACACACACGTTCAACAATTATATATATTATTATTGTAATTTCAGGCAGAAGGACTAACACCAGAGAGGGAAAGATCCTGCAGAAAAGATGAACAATAAGACGTATTAGTTTAAAAATAAAATAAAACAAAAACAGTCCATTATATTTACGATATATTGCGTGAGCTCCGCGTTCAAATATATGAAGTCTCTCGTGAAATATTTTTATAAAAGTAAAAAATTAAAAATATATATTTAAATATTGTTACTATGAAAAATTGTGAGTGAGCACCGAAATACAAAACATATTATTCTAAAATAAGAACGGAGCGATCGGAGCTGTTTTATACTTGACACATACGCCAAATAGGATACATTATTATTAAATTGAATAGATATATATATATATATTTAAATGATATTGTAAATATTGTTGAAGTTATTAATAATAAGAGACAGTTTATAAAATTCGCTTCGCGCTTCTTCCGTTGATACTTTGAACAATGACTCGCTTCACAAAGTGTACAACAGTGAATAAATCCATGTAAAGATTACAATTGTTCACCGGCATTAAAGCATCACACTACATACAATATTAGAGGATAGATTTAACTACCCGTCTCCAGAAGAAGCAGTTACCAAGATGTCTTCCACCTCTGGAATAGCGGAGGCGGCTGGAAGACCCAGGGAATATGTACCGGTGTCAGAGTTTTATGCTGACAGATCCATCTTCATCACTGGAGGCACTGGATTCATGGGAAAGGTATGTCCAATCAATAACCATAGATATAAACATAAGATATCGTATGAGTGGCTAAATGCGTGTTTAGTTCAAGTGGATCAAGTGGCCAAAAACATGAGTTACCTGGCAAACATTATACTGTAAACATGTCTCTTCATATCTTCAGTTATATTTCACAGTAAAATGGGTAAATGCATTGTTACTACATGTCATATGGACTCAAACATACACTCAAATACATCTAGCCTCACTTTTTACCAAACACTACTTCTTTAACATGTTTACAATATTATTAAGTATTGTCACACCCACTCTCAGTGATCACTATAAATGTGTAGAGTGAGGGAGACACACTTATGCCTTTGTCGAATAGGAGAGAAGAGTGATTACACAAATTATTTATATGCAATGCGATATCTAATGTTTATATTAAGTTAAATTTATATCAAATACCAAGAGAGACAACTGACATTTTAAAATAATAAACAATGCACACTTATATCTATAGGATAAGCGCATACTACATGCGCATAATATACATATACTTCACACATACGCGGGCTGTAGCCACCTGCAACACTGAAGTCCCTAAAATCCGACACGAGTTACGCAGTTTGCAAAGAAAGCCTACCATATTATTAATATTATTAAACCTCGGTCAAGAGGGTAAAAAAGCAGTTTTTAATTTTCTGATATTGCAATAAATAAAATTACTATTTTTTTACATTTGCATTCAACTTTATAGTTTGTCCCATGAATACAATTATTAATAAGTATGATAACTGTAGATGTATATCATATAATGTTTTATGTAAATATCAGACAGTTGAAATAAAATAATACAATAATCAAATAATAAAGGAAATCTTTGCAGAGCTCGGTTTCGAGCAAGATTTATAGGGAACCGTGTTTTTAATTGAGGGTTAAATATTTTAACGGAAGGATAAGCATATTTATAGACACTTAATTATTATTAATTTTTACCTTAGTTATAGAATTGAGTAATTTTTTAAATATATATATTAGAGCCAGGGCCGATTTCACTTACATTATTTGTTAATGAAAATAATTAATAACTAAGCAATATAAATCCAACCTTACAAAAAAAAGTTGTTCAGTACACGCCCATGTTTTTAATTAATTCACACCACACCTCAATTTTTTCACCCACGTTCAATTAATATGATTGTAATTATTTCAGGTTCTTGTGGAAAAACTTCTCAGATCATGTCCGAAAATTAAAAATATTTACCTGCTCATGCGACCCAAAAAAGCTCAAGACATCACATCGAGACTCAGGGAGTTGACCAGTTCTCCTGTAAGTACACATTATTATATATATATATTTTTTATATCAAATAATAATTTATTAAATTATCTTAATTTTTATTATAGCTTTTTGAGACGATACGAAAAGAGAGACCACTGGAGTTAAATAAAATAGTACCCATAATGGGTGATGTTACCGAACCAAAACTAGGCATATCTGCAGCTGATCAAGCTACACTCATTCAAACAGTCAGTATTCATTGTATTATAATTATTAAATTAAATAGAATAACTTAAATGCTGATTTATCAACAGGTCTCAGTAGTATTCCATTCTGCCGCCACTGTTAAATTTGATGAAAAATTGAAACTATCCGTTGCAATAAATATGCTCGGTACAAAAAGGCTTGTCGAGTTGTGTCACCAGATGCTCTTACTAGAGGTAATAATAACATCCTTAATTTAAATATCTTTAAACGGGTCTAAAGGAGAGATAACTTAAGTAATAGTTTCTTAGGCGTCTTCCTAAAAACAGTAGTCTATGAAAATCCAAGAGTTAAGTAATGGTTTCTTAGGCATAAATCGCCGTAAACGTACACCGAAAAGACGGTAATAAAATTGCTTTGCTGTACTTTTGCTGTACTTTCGGGTTTTTGTTAATTAGTGCCTCGCCCGAGGCCCAGACGAGGCTTTCACTAACAAAAAACTGATCATAAGTGTAGCTAAGTAACTCTACTATCGTATTTACGGTGACGTATGCCTGGGAATCCATTAGGTTTGGTTGTTTATACAGGTAAGAAAAAAATACTACATGATTAATTGAATCTTACGGTTGTGTTCATTATAATAGTGTAATGAAAGTGTATGCGTGCGGTGCGTATACGAATAGAGCTGGTGTAAACAATACTACTAAGCTCTATTCGTATACGTATTTATACTAACAGCTCTGGCACGACTCACTAACACACGGCCGTTAAGTAATGGATTCCCAGGCATACGTCACCGTAAATACGATAGTAGAGTTACTTAGCTACACTTATGATCGGTTTTTTGTTAGTTAATGCCTCTTCTAAGCCTCGGCCGAGGCACCAATTATCAAAAAAACCTATTAAAAGTACGGCAAAGCAACTCTATTACCGTCTTTACGGTGTACGTTTAAGGCGACGCACGCCTAGGAATCTCAAGCTTAAAAGTTGTTAAATATTTATTAACCTGTGTGTAAAATTAAATTATATTATTATAAAATAAATTTTCTTTATACTGCCTTTATTAACCAAGAGATAAAGCGCGTGGCTACAAATACTGTGGTCGTGGGTTCAAATCCCGCTGGTTATTACGACTGAGAGATCGGGAATAATATTAATAAAATCCCGATCGATCACTTTTATCCTGATTTACTCTGATTACTTGCATTGTAAGGTAAATACTGATTATTAAGTCGGTGACCTGTGTAACTAGTAATAGGTAAGATCCCCGACAGACAATGTGTCTACACAAACAAATTTTGTAAAAAGTCCCTCGACCTGTATATATGTATGTATCTTTCAGGCCCTCGTGCATGTTTCTACAGCATACTGTAATTGTGATAAGAAGGTTGTTGATGAAGAAATCTACGAGCCTCCATTTGAACCAAACCACATTGTGAATTTAGTCGAATGGATGAACGAGGATATGCTTGACCGCATCACACCTGACCTCATTGGTAATTATTCTTTAATTATTCCACAATGTACATTTTTAATTTGTATTTTAATTTAGGCACCAGACCGAATACTTACACATTCACAAAGGCGTTAGCTGAAGATATGCTTCTACGAGAATGTGGAGATCTACCAGTTACAATCGTACGGCCTTCAATTGGTTAGTATTAGGCCGGGTTCACACTAGAGCGATATGCTAAAGAGGTGCCAATAATACGTACTGTTTATCTGTCACTTGTCAGTAAAAGTTTCTTGATATATTCAACGACAAATAATATGTATTTACATGATTATGAGGATCTTGTTGCTCTCAAGTGTCGGATTTTAGGTACTACAGTGTTGCAGATGGTACAAGTATATGTATAATATGCGCATGTAGTAGTGCCGGCCATGTTCCAATGTATTAATAAAATACGCATGACACTTCTATAGATATACGTTCATTGTCTATAGGCATTTTAATTACAATCATCTCGTCGTTAAGTTTTGTCAATACACTTTAAACATCCCATTTTCATCCAAAGTATAAGCGTTAAACCAAAAACATATCGAGGGTATACTGCCAAAATGCATCATAGTTTTGAGATAATGGCGAATTAGTGAAAAAAAGTCACAGGCTTAACAGAACTATAAACTTCTGGTATATATTTGAATAATTTACAAGGTGGTATAAGTCAATAACTTCTTTTATCTTTCCAAATATAACACAATTATAAAAATACCACTATCTTATCTACCAGAACTAACTACCTAACAGAATCTAAAAATGTAAATGTGACTTAGTTAATAGTTAGCAGTATACCCTCGATATTATCTTGAAGATTTTCATATTATTTATTATGAAAAAATCCACTTTTATCTTATATAAATCAAATCCACTGCAATCAGAATTTATTTCCCCCGATTTCTCATATTTTGTACTTAAAGTAGAATCAACTACAGTGTTGCAGGTGGCCACAGTCCACGTATATGTATGATATGCGCATGTAGTAGTGCAATATATGAAAACAATACGTACACTTCTGTAGATATAAGTTCATTGAATATAATAATGTTTTACAAAAAAATACATTAGCACAATAATGGTGAATAACTACTTTCGGTCACTCTTGTCGACTTTTCGTTTGTTTTAACAGTTCAGAAGAGACAAATAAACAATAAAGTAGACGAAGAAGTGTGAACCTAAGATCCAATTTCTTCTAATCGTGCACCTTCTAGTCTTGCAACTATGCAGGAGTCGTGAGGCATTCATTGACGACATGCGACACGTAAACACATATCGCTTATCCGTATCGCTCTAGTGTAAAGCGGACTTATAATAATATTTTCAAATATTCAATACTCATTGATTATGTTTATAGTTTTATCAGCACACAAAGAACCTGTCGAAGGTTGGGTGGATAATTTGAATGGACCGACTGGAATTATCGCTGCTGCTGGAAAAGGAATCTTCCGCACAATGTTATGTGATGGATATAAAATTGCAGATCTTGTACCTGTCGATACAGTTATTAATTTAATGGTCGTTGCCGCCTGGAAGACTGCGACTTCAAGGTATATTATATTCATAGATATAAACATTAGATATCGCATTGCATATAAATAATTCGTGTAGCCCGTGTATTGTTGCACTCTTCTCTCCTATTCGATAAAGGCATAAGTGTGTCTCCCTCACTCAACACATTTATAGTGATCACTGAGAGTGGCTATGACAATACTTTGGCGATTAAAACGCAATAATATTATAAACATGTTAAAGAAGTAGTGTTTGGTAAAAAGTGAGGCTAGATGTATTTGAGTGTATGTTTGAGTCCATATGACATGTAGTAACAATGCATTTACCCATTTTACTGTGAAATATAACTGAAGATATAAAGAGACATGTTTACAGTATAATGTTTAACAGGTAACTCATGTTTTTGACCACTTGATCCACTTGAACTAAACACGCATTTAGACACTCATGCGATAACTTATGATTATATTATAATCTGTATTGTTATTAAAATATTATATTTATTACAGGCCAGAACAAATTCCCATTTACAATTGTTGTACGGGACAACAATCGCCGATTGTTTGGTATCGATTTGTAGGATTTTGTTTCAAATTCATAAGGAAACATCCATTTAGTGAGTATTCTGTTGAATCATAATTTGAGTGTGCTGATGATTATTACGTTTGTCAATCAACAGGTGATTTAATATGGTGGCCCAGTGGTGAAGTACGGTCTAGTAAAACATTGTATGTCTTTGAAAATGCAGTCTGCCATCGCTTACCAGCTGTTCTTATGGATATTATTGCAAGGGCTACGGGAAGTAAACCGATGTAAGTTAAATATACTGACTTTTATTAGCAATAATGTAAAAAAATATAGGGGCCAAATCATTTTGACAATTTCAAAAAAATATATATGTATATTTAGGCATCCTTTCCATTTCAATGTAAATGAAATTAAACAAATTGTTGAGGTTAAGTGCGACTTTGAATTGTATGGCTAATCGATATGACCGATATATTAGCAGGCTGTATAACTGGATATATAAATATCAAGATGAAAGACCACATAGACGAGTCTAAATGACACAACAATGAATAAATGTGATTAATAGTCTATAAACAACACTAATGAAGAGCGAAGTACATCTCTATAGAGAATTCAGACGAATTGACATTTAGCGCGTTTAAATAATTAATGTTATCTCACACGAGACTCGTCTACATGGTCCACCATCTTGATATTTATGTATATACCCAGTTGTATGACCTGCTAATATATCGGTGATTAGCCATACAATTCAACGCCAATGTGTGAAATGTAAGTGCCGGTTTCTTCATATAGCTCTTAACTCGTGAGCTACGTGATTGGATTTATATGCTCTAATCTGAATTTATATTTATTTAAAGCCCAAATGGTCATAATCAATAATAGCTGATTTAATTATTATATTGTTTTTTTTCAGGATGGTGCGATTTCAAGACAAACTCCACAAAGCCGCAACCTGTTTGGAATACTTCGCTAACAAAGAATGGATCTTTAAAGACAACAACGTAAGAAAATTATGCGATTCCCTGTCCAACGAAGACAAACAGAGATTCGATTTCGACGTGCGAAATATCAATTGGGAAAGTTACCTCGAAAACTACATAATCGGTATTCGAAGGTTCATTTTCAAAGAGAGTAATGTGTCACTGCCTAAAGCCCGCGCTCAACTTAATCGGTGAGAATTCATGATGATTTGTCATAGATATAAACATTAGATATCGCATTGCATATAAATAATTCGTGTAATCACTCTTCTCTCCTATTCGACAAAGGCATAATTGTGTCTCCCTCACTCTACACATTTATAGTGACCACTGAGAGTGGTTGTGACAATACTTAATAATATTGTAAACATGTTAAAGAAGTAGTGTTTGGTAAAAAGTGAGCCTAGATGTGTTTGAGTGTATGTTTGAGTCCATATGACATGTAGTAACAATGCATTTACCCATTTTACTGTGAAATATAACTGAAGATATGAAGAGACATGTTTACAGTATAATGTTTGCCAGGTAACTCATGTTTTTGGCCACTTGATCCACTTGAATTAAACACGCATTTAGCCACTTATATCTCATATTTGTATCTATGGTTAGGGATGAATTACTCATAGATGTGCCAAGGTCAAACGAATATTATATATATATTTTTTTATATTATTACCACTGCACTCAATAATAAAGGGTTAGCTATATTTTTTTTTCTTTTATAAATTAATAACCTAACCTAACCACGTATTAAGCCACTCATGCGATGTCTTATGTTTATACCTATGTTATTTGTATTATAATTGTGATAATATAATGTTTGTGTTGTTTTTTTTTCAGTTTTTACTGGTACAATAGACTAAGCCAGTTTTGTATAGCTCTTTTCGCTTGGAGATTTATATTTTTACGTAGTGAAAGACTACGAAGTGTTTGGGCGTTCCTGCTTCAACGGATAGTGCAAGTATTGAGGCTGTTGCCTCTCATGTCCATCATTGCTTAAGGATAATGCTATATAAACAAAAAGGAATCAGCGTCTAATATTCGAATAATTCCAAAATATTTTTATGTTGATATCGATCTAGACAAGAGATGTACTGATATATAAAGTTGTTGTTACCTATCATTACGAAATAACTGCGCATCGAAGTGTCGCTTTGTCCTTCACAATCAACTATGGGGATCTTTCATTATTTATTCCACATTTCCAATCGAGGAGACAACATATTTTGTATGACACACCATTTTTTCCTCTTCGTAAGCTTCATTATGCCACAATTTTTATTATTATTATGAAATCCAGTGCTTCACATTATTCGCATGACAAAAGACAATATTTGATTTTTGTACATGAAGTGTTCAAATTATTCCAAGGATTCCATTATTTATTATTATTATTATAACAAACAAAATGTCGTCACAATTAAGTTGGTTTTTCACAATTTTGATAATAACTCTTGTAAACAGACCTAGTCCAAGTGGGTGTGACGTATTCGAGCGCTGCAACGATTACCTTTATTATTAGCGCAGTGCTCTACAATTTTCAGCAATTGAAAATCTGTTTTTTTTTCACCCTCTTGGCTGAGGTTTGAATATAACACATTTTTTATACAGAATGGACTTAAAGCTGAGAATATTTTAGGGGATATCGCAAAAAAAACGTATTTAACAGATACAATTGATTCCAAGATGACGGCCCAAACTCGATTATGAAACCATGAAATATATATATATATATATATATATATATATATATATATATATATATATATAATTTGTTGATATTATATCAAACTCTAAAATATTCTCAGTTAGTTTAACTAACCACCCTGTATAACGAACAATGCTCGTTATAAGAGGCTCCCCTTCTTCCATATACAATCGCTTCATTAATTAAACTATTCTAATAATAATTTAAGTGTAAAGTTACAAAAGTATTCCGAAGAAATTTTTTCCGTTTATACAACTTTGTGCTGATTTTCAAATGAACAATAATCGTAAATTCTTCGCTAACAAGAAAACTAATCAGCATTCCTTAATAATGTTACAAAATCTTCCACGTGTCGTCTTCGTTTATATTTTAATATAATTTGTTACTTACATGTTTAAAAAATAATAATATTGCAATTAAACCATTTATTTATTTGTTCAATTCAATTCATACAATCTTTGTAACTTGGTGATTGTGTTTTTTTGTTGTTTTATCATTGTGTGATAAAAATCTATTTTGTTGGTATTGAAATCGGTATTTTCGGAATGCGATGTGTTCTGATGATTTTTGTTGTTTGTGTTTTTTTTTATTATGATTATTTTTATTTATTTGTGTTATAAAAACATTTTTTTTTCATTCATCGTTTGTCTTTTATTTCCTGCTGGAAAATTCCGCTATATTTTATTCAATGTATAAAATCACGATTTTATTGTTATTGTTGACGATAAAGCTCCCGGAATTTATTTATTTTAATATGTAATTTCGTAAAATAGGGTGACCATTGTTAATTACAAGCGTTAAACTATTAAAAATACCCAGAGGCTCATTTCAAGAAGGCGTAGGGTAAATATCAAGCTTTAAACACATGCGAATTCACTTATCGCAAACGGCTGTGATTAGTGATATCGCAATGTATTGATAGTGTTGCGGTGTGACCAATTACGGCCTTTGATTTTAAGTAATCTCGCACCTAGTGTGACATTTACTCTACACATTAATGAAATGAAACGTGTGTTGTAATATTTAGTATTTTTACTGTGTGACTAATTTCGGGTTTAAAAAAGACACTACCGATAAAAATATCAAGATGGCGCACCAAGCAGATGAGTCTGACAACACTAATTGTCTCACTCAGGTTCGACTGCTTGATCCGCCATCTTGATATTTATACATGATATTTGTCTGGCATTCTTATTATCGGGGTTAACGACTTTTTTTGCAAATTATTTACTTTTTTGTTAAGTATTCATTATTATTGCTAATAAATATTGAAATATGCCTGCCAAAATTATAAAATTCCACTTTGTTGAAATTATTTGACTTGCTCCATTGTGCTTTTTTTAATATAATATGATTTCATTTCCAAAATGAATAATATAAAAATTTATATTGTGTGAAAAATTGGACAGAATTCATCGAATAATAACAGAAATTTGATTCAAACGCCAAAGGTGCAAAGCGGTTATAGTTAATATTATATATTAATTTTGCTACTCCTTTTTTGTACTTACTATATAAGCTTAGATAAAAAATATTAAAAAAAAAACTAAACAAATAGAAAAGAAATCCTCCGACATATTTAAATATATGTAATAGGAGAATATTGTGGATATTAGGAATTTATTTATTGGATATGACGAAATGGATAAATTTAGGTTTATATAGGTTATTTAACTCTTACATAGTTGGAATGAATTATTATATACATAATTGACATAGATTATTCATATTAAACAAAATCCATGCTCAATAAACAAAATATTATAAATCGCCTTAAAGTATTTTCGGATATTTTAAAGTGTCATTTATAAAATACAATAACCGAGATCAAAATAAATTACTACGGTGGTTAAAGTTAAACCGTTTTAGCTTATAAATTATTGATTAAATTTTTGTACAGCTTCATTATGAACAGAGTATAGTTATTATTATATGCGCTTCCATTTACAAAAAAACATTTTCGGTCTCAACTAGTCTCATTTTAATGGAGTTTTGTAAAAAAAACATTCTCGATTAACATCCATAAAGATTTGTGAAGCAATTATTAATATTTATGCCTATTTTTTGTGGATTTTAATCGAGTAAATTAAAAAATATATATATACCGCAAATGTTGATTAGCGTGTTTAAATTTTTGAAATACTCTCTCCAAACATAAGAAATAAAGAGTAGCTGATTTTTATATAATACCAAAAAATATAACTAAACGGCTTAACTTTAACCACAATATGAAGTGTGTTCATTAATAATTGTATGTATAATATATTCTTCCAGTGGAGTAGAAGGAGATTTATGTGTTGTGCATTTTATACGTAAGGTTCATTTCGTTTATGTGTAGAGTAAATGTCATTCCGCAAAATTATATCATTATATATTTTGCGCTCTGTTGTGTAATCTCGATTAAATAATATTTTTTACTCCCCATTTAATTGAACTTCAAATATTTTAAATCATGTAATGCCACAAAAAAATATTTCTACGCCAATTAAGTGAACAGTGTTGCCATAATCAGCAACGATTCTCAAACTGTCATAATAAATTATAAGGATTTTAATCCCGTATTTATAATAGTGTGTGCGTGAGGTGCGTATGCGTGTACAGCTCTAGAACACTCTCATTACGCTATTATATTAAATACGGCCCTAAATGAACAGTGTTGCCATACGATACTAACATACTCGTAACAAGGTTTTTTTATTTTTAAACCAACAGATGGCAATCCCATGGTATCGGATTATTCAATATATTAGTGTAAGGAGAGTGTGTGCGTGCGTTGCGTATGCTTATACACCGAGAATACCAAGCTGTATTGGTATACGCACCAATACTAATAGCTTTAATTACGCTATTATATTAAATACTGCTCTAAGTGAACAGTGTTGCCATACGATACTAACATTATATACTCACTCTTATTTTATACTATTTAAAATACTACTATTATTCTTTTTAATCCGACAGCGGATTATCGGATATTCGACCTTAGTGAACAGTGTTGCCATACGATACTAACGTACTCGTCAAACTGTAATAATAAGAAGTATAAGGATTTTTCTTTTAAATCCAGTCCTATAGTATTGGATTATCGAGTATACAAAGTAACTCTACACATAAATGAAATTGAATCTCAGCTTATTTATTATTTTGAATATTTTATTGTCTTCCTCTTTTAAAATCGCTCTATTTCATTACACACACAATTAATATTATTAAAAAAAAATGCGAAAATTCCCTGTAAATAGTCCAAAATTGTTAAGTTTGAGTCGGTGATTTTTATCCACGCGATGATTTGTGCTTTTTTTCAAAAATTAGATTTATGATTATTACAATGTGTTGCGTCAAAGGTCAGCAATTTGATAAATAAATATACTGTTTTGTTGATTATGATGACCTTTGAGATTGCCAAAAGTATAACTTCTCATTAAGCGTAACAATGTTAATATTTGACAAGTGACAAGTATGGCTTTTTGTCAAAGTTTATATAAATAAATGAATAAATTAATACAAAAATATGTGGGAGAGGAGTGTTTAGTGTGATAGGTTGTAGTGTCTCCATCGGGACATTTGTAGAGGAATTAAACGTTTTACATTCTGTGGATTGAAAATGGCTAAATAATACATACAACATCTTTTAAATTGTGAATTGAATATATATATTTATTTATATATTTCATCTAAATAGCTTGTTTTTTCATGCTGGCAATAAAACATTATAAATTGATTGGACACTTTTATTTATTCAACATTATACATATTATATATAAAAATAATTGGAAGGTCAAGATTCCTATGTCCGAAAATATTACAACATTACCAATCGCGGCTGTTCGCGGCAAATGGTCTACAAACAGAAGAAACAACAAGAGTTTCTTTTCTATTATTAATACGATTTAATTTGCATTTTATATGATAACTGTGTAAAAGAAGTGATGTGCCAACGTCAAACGATACAAATGACCAAACAGATTATTTATTTAAACTTATTATTATTAATATTTAAAATATATATTTTTATAAACAAATATATTTATAGCTTATTTTATTTTAAAAAGTAATATTTAGTAATTATATGTATATTGTGTTATAATATCGGGTTTAAACGACACCAATGATTATTATGAACTAAGATAGCGGACCAAGTAGATGAGTTTGACAGAGGCTCTAATTGTATCACTCGGACTCGTCTGCTTGGTCCGCCTTCTTGATATGTATACATCCAGTTGTCTGGCATTCTTATCATCGGCATTGTGATTAATACAATATTAGTTTGAGTTTGGCACATCTTTGTAGTAAAAGGCAATCAAATATGCTTAAAAAATCGCAAAAAATATGTTGTTTTTATTTAAAATTTATTTTATTTAACTTGAATTTTATTTATAAAATTCCTTGATAATTTTGCAGCATGTATCAATTGTGGCATTTGGGTAAGGAATTCCGCCAATCAGAGAAACGTAAACAAACAGAAGCGCCAATCAGTGCCAAGCGGTTTTTCTCTCATTGGCAGGCCATACAACTGGATGTTTAAATATCAATATGGCGAACCAAGGAGGTGTGTTTGACAGAAGCAACACTAATTGTTTCACTCAGACTCGTCTGCTTGGTCCACCATTTTGATATATATCGGTGGAAACGGTTTAAGCCGGATTTAATTCCATAAAGACTCTTTTGGCAAATTAAATTAGTGAATTTGTTCATTAATAAATATTGAAATTTGCCTGCCGCAATTAATCTTGTAATTTTACTCCTCGCATTTTCGGACAAAAGGAATATAAATGTATGAATGATTATAATTACACACACAATATCTTATAACGCTTAGGGCCGATTACTTCAGTGCGTGTTAAATCTCGAGCTCATGTTACTCGGTGATTTACGCGCCAAATGCGTTTCTTCAACTGTCAAATCCTAGCTGGGAGATATCGACATGCTATAGCTAAATCTCGTTTATTAGGGCTTTAACATTAGGTTGGGTTAAAGAGCAGGAGGGATAGTATCGGAAATACTATCCAGCAAGCCTGTGGGTAAGAGAAGGCAGGGTAGACCTAGGCTTAGGTGGGCGGGGGAGTTCTATAAGGTAGTTAGGAGTTAATAACTGGAGGAGCGTGGCCTCAAATAGAAGTAAGTAAGAAGATGTTGGTGTGGGAAACCTTGGTTCATCACTGAACTGGAGTGCTTATGATGATGATGATAGCTAAATCTCGAGCTCGTGTTATATTTCTCCCTCCATTCCAGTTTCGTTACGAACTTGTCGCTTCGGCTCAAGTCAAATACAAATTCTCTTGAATGCTTGCGATACAAACATCGGGTACGCTCGGCTATAGCTTTAGTATAGTTTAACACGACACGATTTAACACGCGTTGAAGAAACCGGCCCTTAATGAAGCATCGATAACTCAAAATGCATTGCTAAATGTCATTCTAAGTGAGTGTAAAGATAAGATTCACATATATGGGTAATAAAACATTTAACTGGTATCGAAGAGGAGATATTCATTGAGGCACTTCGGAAGCTCGAAGTCTTCAATGATATCTGGCAACACCATTCCCAGCAAGTTCCTCATGTAGAGGCGGATCTGAGTCTTCAAAGCGAGCGGCTTGGACGCCTTTTCGATGAGAGCGTCCTTCTGTTCGGCGGTCAGAATGTTGTTTCTGCGAATCATGCACAGATCGAAGGCTTGAGCCGCGTCGAGGAGATCGTAGAATATGTGTTCTCTTTCAGGACTGACAATATTGTGCAGAGAGTTCAGAATACCGTCAGGATCGCGGAATTGAGTTTTCATTATCACCTGAAATACACACATTATATATTGTGAAAATGTTAATAAAATATCAAGACTAGCACCCGCGTGGCTATTCTAAGCCACTTGCAGTATTTATGACTGCTTTAGGACAAAGATCTGCATTTCTCTGAACAAAGGTGCATTGTTCGGCTACAATTATAAATAAGGCCTGATTTTTCCATGCTTAGTAAAAAGCACAAATGGTTACGATATATATATATATATATATATATATATATATATATATATATATATATATATATATATATATATATATATATATATATGACAAATTGTTCGCTTTCATACTGAATAATTGAGGCGTTTATGGCCGTATTCAATATAATAGTGTGTATGTTTCAATTAACATTATTAAATTTAATAAATAAAAGAATAATTTATAACACGTCAACGAATTGTGTGAACAGTATTGCCATACGATACTAACTATATATACTTAACTCATTAAATTTTGCCCCCTATTTTATTCATTTACCATGTACTTTATGAATCGGTAAGACGGCCGTATTCAACATAATATAGTATGATAGTGAGTCGTGCTAGAGCTGATAGTTTTGGTGCGTATACGAATAAACGCACCGCACGCGCACACAGTATCATTAAAAAAATCTATTGAAAATGGCCGATGGTCTCGATAATCCGATACCATGGGACTGCCAGCTGTTGGATTAAAATGAAAAAAAAAAGTTTGAGAATCTACAGTGAGTATATGATGGTAGTATCGTATGGCAACACTGTTCACTTATTGTTGACCGGTAATAAATGATTTTTTGTTGTTTTATTGTATATTCGTATTGAATACGGCCTATCCTGAAATGATTTGTACACAGCGCTTGGTTGTGATTAGTCCTCACCTTAGCGCCGTGCTTCAAAAGCAAATTGACAACTTTAGAGTCAGGCTCGGCATTACTGGCCAAGTATTCAGCCAACACAGGCCTTAACTGTGATCCTGTATCGCCGACAACATTGTACACACGCAGATTGGGATCTGCTCCATTATCCAAGAGCATCTGTAACAACACAGTTAAATAAGCACACAGCAGTAACAATATTATCAAGCAATAGTAACTCACGTGAAGAATCTCCATGCGATTGTTAATATTATCAGAGCAGGCCACGTGTAAAGGTGATCCGATTATATTACTTGCGTAGTTCACGTCTGCTCCTAAATTATTATAATATATTTAGTTAATAAAGTAATCAATGGGATTTAATGTACTCAAGCCGCATATGACTTGTTCTAAAAAACACTATACAATAAGTGTGATAGCTCAGGGGATAAGACGCGTGACTACTAATACTGTGGTCATAGGTTCGAATCCCACTCAAGTCAAGAATTTTAAAATTGATTTGATCGGTTATTATGACTGGGAGATCAGGAATAATATTAATAAAATCCCGATCGATCGTCTTGATCCAAGTTTACTCTGATTTCTTGGATTGTGAGGTAAATACTGAGGCGATTATTAAGTCGGGCAGAGCCGCTCTGTCGGTGACCTGTGTAACTAGTAATAGTTAAGATCACCGACAGACAATTAACACGTTGTTGTGTATAAATACCTCCTCAAAAGAAAGCTCCATTAGAGATGTAGGTTCTCTGGTATTCCAGAAGACTGTGTTCTCTTAATAATAATAAAAAAAAAAAAAAAGTGTGATCAAACGAAAAGCTGCCAAGAGTCATTTATAGACACTGGATTACTTTCGTGACCGGAAGTAAAGTTAACCTTTGGATTCCTAGGCGTGCGTCGCTCTTAACGTACACCGTAAAGACGACAATAGAGTTGCTTTGCTGTACTTTTGATGGGTTTTCTGTTAATTAGTGCCTCGCCCGAGGCTCAGACAAGGCATTAATTAACGAAAAACCGATCATAAGCGTACTCTACAATCGTATTTACGGTGACGTTTGCCTATGCGTATACCAGCGAACGTTTCTTATTGTTCGTCTAATGACAGTTAATTTCCAAGTTTATGAAACTGACTTTATCTCTCTACACGCTTTTTGTGGGGCGAATAAGAAAATTAGGTTGTATGAAAAGTTAACGTGATTCATCAATTTTGAAGAAATTGTGACACTGTGTATAATAATTGATTATAAATTGATTCAAAATAAAAGATTAACGTACACCGTAAAGACGACAATAGAGTTGCTTTGCTGTACTTTTGATGGGTTTTCTGTTAATTAGTGCCTCGCCCGAGGCTCAGACAAGGCATTAACTAACGAAAAACCGATCATAAGTGTAGCTAAGTAACTCTACTATCGTATTGACGTATGCCTGGGAATACATTACTTAAAGTGTGTTTTTTATGTTTTGTATGTAGTTTTTTGTAAATGTAGTTTTAAGTTAACGCTGTAAATTAGAGGATGGGGCAAAATTTATGCTACCATTTTGATAACAAGTCATGTGACGTTTAGATCAGTTTCGTCACTATTTCTGCTCGTTATTGTACCGTAATATTTATTATAAAATTGGGGCGTATTATCATTGTCAAATTCAATTATTCCAGCAGTCGAATTCGAGTATTCCAGCTGTCACATTGGGAATGACAGCTGGAATTCTTCATTTTGACACATGCTTTATTCAAGTAAGAGTGAAAAAAACAATAGACACTAATCATTTATGCATTTTAATCAATACCACTGTAAACTATTGAGGCGAGGAAATAAAATATGCGTGCATTTTTAAAACTCTTTTTAATCAATGAATATTTAAACGTCTCTATTGAAAATTGCCGGGTTCATTTATTAAATATGCAATTAAAAGTAGAAGACATTGCGTATTTTGTTTATGGATGCACTTGACATTTTTTTTTTAATTTGACAGTGACAGCCGGAATTCTTCCCTTCGACAGATCCTTTACTCAAGTAAGATTGACAAAACTATAGACACGATCATGTATGCATTTTAGTGAATACCACTGTGTGCGATTTGTTAGGTTAAAAAATAAATAAATAAAGAGTATAGTGGGCCTTATAATACAGGAGGTAAATTATTAAAAATATGAGTATAAACTTACCATTTTCTAAAAGCAGTCTTATAATGGGTAAATCGCCTTTAAGAATAGCAAGATCTAATGGACTTGGCTTTGCTATATCTTCTGAATCGTAATTTAGTCGGGCTCCTTGTTTTATCAACAGGTTGACGATGGAAATATTGCCTGCAATCAGTTTATCATCAATCTGATATTTTAACTATATTTGTAATATATTAGTTACCTGAAAGTACAGCATAATGGAGGACAGTACGGAAATCATGTCTAGCATCTGTCATCGCATTCACATCGGCACCGTGACTAAGTAACATCAATACAGATTCCATTCCCTGTAATATTATATTGGTTTAGACCAATGAGAAGATTTCGCGGTGAGTGTGTGATCATACCTGACTAAATCTAGCAGCTTTCATCAACGGAGTCATTCCCGAACGATCTCTGGAATCTGGATTTGCTCCGAATGTAAGCAACAGTTCTAAATATTCTGGATCGTTGACTAAATTTATTTCAGAGCCGAAGAAATATCTCCTGTTGGGATCTGCTCCGTGCTCTAATAAAGACTTTGCAATATCCTAATAACAATAATTATAATACAGTGCGTTTGCGATTATAAACAATATATCAGAGGCGCCTGTCAATGCATAAACCCCCCCCCCCATGCCAATATACAGGGTGGTCTTAAACTAACTGAGAATATTTTAAGAGATGGTAGTGTATCACAAATATAAGTAAAAAAATCTCTAAATTATTTTGTGCTTTTGAACGACATCACCGATATAAGAAGGCCCGACAAATGGATGTATAAATATCACAATGGCCTTTGGTAAGTATCTCGACACTCTACACATTAATGAAATAAACCTTATATTTATGTCGCTCTACACACATAAAAACTGTCTTCAAAGACACACAGCTTATTTTTATTTAAAAAAATGTAATATTTAGTAATAATATTGTGTGAAAAATTTCGGGCTTAAAGGACATCACTGATATTATGAATGATAAATATCAATATGGCGGACCAAGCATATGATATTGATAGAGGAAAAACTAATGTATAATTCAGACTCTTCTGCATGGTCAGCCATATTTATATTCATACATCCAGGTTCTGACATGTATCAGATTATCGATACTATGCAATATAAAATATTACCATGTGTTTGTTTCTTATGGCCAATCTGAGCGGTTCATCGCAAAGAGTGGTTCTAGGGAATTCTTCTTCAGTCTCAGGTCTGTAGTCCAAATCAGCTCCATTTTGTAAAAGCAAATCAACCAACTCTTTATATCTATTAACGAATAAGTTCGTATTAATAATTATTTTAATTATCTTATTTGCAGCCAGTGTTTCGCCAAAGTCAAACGAATATTATAAATCTTTTCTTTATATGGATATATTAGCAGACCATTTAACTGGATGTATAAATATCAAATAGTCTGGGTGAGGCAATTAGTGTTGCCTCAGTCAAACGCATGTGCTTGGTCCGCCATATTTGATATTTATACATCCAGTTAACATCGTCCATCGTCGTATCGTCCATCCCCAAAAAGGTTATAATTAGAACAATATGTGGGATTAACATGCTACTGTCTCACCACATTCGATATGAAAGTGTGTGCGTGTGGTGCGCATGTGTGTACACTAATACTACCAAACTTTAGTCTATTCGTACACACACCACCAAGCACGACTCACTAACCCACTCTTGTTACACTATTGTATTAAATACAGCTGTTTGATTCTAAAAAGCGTCGATTGTTTATTAAAAAAACAATAATGTGAAAATTTGACATTTGATTTACATACAAACAAAAATAAAGTAAATATTTTAAATAAAGTTAACAGTTTGTAGAGAAAACGTCAAATTAAAAAAATCGCGATAACTCACCAATGTACGTTTTATATTTTCAAAATCCCTCAAATGCAGATTAATTTCTGCAGGTTAAAAAATCGTGAGTACCCTTTGCACCCATTTATTCTTATACAATGTATGAATCGGTAATACGGCCGCATTCCGCCGGGCTACAGCTGATAGTATTGGTGCGTATACGAATAGACCAGAGCTTCGTAGTATTGGTGTAATTAATTAATAATTTTAAACGGACAACGCAAATTAAGTGAACAGAATTGTTATACGATACTAACAACGTATACTCATAGATAATAATCGAAGATTACTGTCGTAATAATTATGTCAGAATCAAAATATCTCAACTGTTTACTTTAAAAATGTAGTATTGACATCTCATTGTTATTCGATTGACTTTGGCGCAACACTGCTTGCACAATTTTCCAATATATTTCTACACACACATTAGGCTTTTATATGGATATATAATAAGTGATCTTACCCATGCTCTGCAGCTAAATGGAGAGCACTGTAGCCACAATCATCAATGGCATTAACATTGCATCCCCTCACTAATAACAACTGAACAGCTTCAACATATCTTTGCCAAACGGCGTAATGCAGAGGTCGCAAACCCTGAGTTACTGCTTCGTTCACCTGTTCAATTATAACAATTATAAACATTAGATATCGCATTGCATATAAATAATTCGTGTAAACCCGTGAATTATTGCACTCTTCTCTCCTATTCGATAAAGGCATAAGTGTGTCTCCCTCACTCAACACATTTATAGTGGCCCCTGAGAGTGTTTGTGATAATACTTTGGTGATTAAAACGCAATAATATTTGAAACATGTTAAAGAAGTAGTGTTTGGTAAAAAGTGAGTTTAGATGTATTTGAGTGTATGTTTGAGTCCATATGACATGTAGTAACAATGCATTTACCTATTTTACTGTGAAATATAACTGAAGATATGAAGAGAGATGTTTACAGTATAATGTTTGACAGGTAACTCATGTTTTTGGCCACTTGATCCACTTGAACTAAACACGCATTTAGCCACTCATGCCATATCTTATGTTTATATATAAATACACAAATAATTATAAATGATGTTGAATATACCTTGGCTCCACAAGCCAGCAGGATCCTGATCTCATCCAGAGGGACCATCCTGATGATGGAATCGGCCAATTCCCTTTGCAGCGGGTTTGTTGAAATGCACTCGGTGGGCATTTTGGCAAGTTTTCTATCAAATGCAACAAATAATCTGAAACAATCAAATCGAACTCTATAATTAAAAGCATCGGTCAGTGTGCCAATAGTTCGCATTGACATGGCGGCCAATGGCAAGTCGTTTTCTATTCAAGCCAGACGCTTCATTTGGGAATACACTGTGATAATACCATAAGATGTATAAATAACAAGATAGCGGACCAAGTAGACGAGTCTGAGTGAGACAATACTAATTGTGAATTAGTGAAACTAGAGATGTACCAAGATCAAACGAATATTATAATATTCCATTCTAATCAAAGCACCGGAACCTACTATAGTAGAAGGCCTGACAAGTGTATGATAAATATCAAGATGGCGGACCAAGTAGACGAGTCTGATTGAGACAATACTAATTGTGAATTAGTGAAACTAGAGATGTACCAAGATCAAACGAATATTATAATATTCCATTCTAATCAAAGCACCGGAACCTACTATAGTAGAAGGCCTGTAAAGTGTATGATAAATATCAATATGGCGGACATAGCAGACAAGTCTGTTTGAGACAATATTAATTGTGAATTAATGAAACTAGAGATGTACCAAGATCAAACGAATATTATCATTCGAATTCGAATTAAAATCAGTAGTGTGTATTCGATTTGTCGATAAACCAAGCCCCAATTTATTTATTTTATAAATTTAATATGTACAGTGTTATTTCGAAAAAAAGTGTAACAATTACAAGCATTAAAATGTCAAACTATTAAAAAATACCCAGAGCCTCATTTCAAGATAGCTTAGTGTATATATATCAAGCTTTAAACTGACCGCAAACGGCTGTGATTAGTGATATCGCAATATATTGATAGTTTTGTGCCTTTAATATTTAATTTCTTATTTAGTGTGACATTTATACACAATCATGAAATGAACATTATATTAATGTTGCTCTACGCGGGTTAAATCGACACCATCGATATTATAAATAATAAATATCAAGCTTGAGTTTACCATTTAAAAAATATATTCTCACCGATAGTTTGTCAACGTATATATTAGGCTTTCATTAAGTGTACACATTAATAATTAATATAGTTTGAGTTACTTAAAAGTGCTTATTTAAGTGAGGTATTGAATGTGATGATGTCTGGCATGGTTGCCATAATCTTTGATGACAATGACAACATGTGTAATGACTATTTGGCTTGGGAAGACATCTCCTTATCAGTACAACAGCCACAGCTTCTTGCCTAACATCATCAGCCACTATATTGTGAAACATCATCACTATTATCATAACAACGCTCGATACTGATCATCGGTCAAACACTATAATGCGCCTTCGTATAGGCAATCAGAATGACATAATATTAAAATTAATTAATTCATTTATCGACCGTATTCAATATAACAGAGAGATTTATTTGTGTTGGTAATACCAAGCATGATTATTAGCGTGTTCAAATACTCTCTACAAACATAAGAAATAAAGAATAGCTGGTTTTTTTTATAAAATGTTTGTTTTTAATAATATACAATATGAAGTGTGTTCATTAATAATTGTATGTATAATATATTCTTCCAGTGGAGTAGAAGGAGATTTATGTGTTGTGCATTTTATCCGTAAGGTTTATTTCGTTTATGTGTAGAGTAAATGTCATTCCGCAAAATTATATCATTATATATTTTGCGCTCTGTTGTGTAATCTCGATTAAATAATATTTTTTTAATTGAACTTCAAATATTTTAAATCATGTAATGCCACAAAAAAATATTTCTACGCAAATTAAGTGAACAGTGTTGCCATAATAAGCGACGATTCTCAAACTGTCATAATAATAATTCAATTACAATAGTGTAATGAGAGTGTGTGCGTGCGGTGCGTATGCTTGTACAACAATACTACCAAGCTCTAGTCTATTCCTACAGTAACACACTCTTATATTGAATACGGCCCTAAATCACCATCTTAGAACCAGCTGTTTCTGTTAAGTACGCAGTGATATCTGTCGCATGTACACAAATACTATCAAGCTTTAGTCTATTCGTATACGCACCAAAACTATCAACACTAGCACGACTCACTAACATACTATATATTGAATACGGCCTTATTACCGATTTATGAAGTACATTGTATAAGAATAAATGGGGGCAATGGGTTCCCACGTTTTTTTAACCTGAAGAAATTAATCTGTATTTGAGAGATTTTGATTCTGAGCCCATAATACATAATTATGGGAAATATTAATAATTATTACGATAGTTTGAAAATCTTCAGTTATTATCAATTAGCGTGTATATGTTGTTAGTATCGTATGGCAATATTATTCACTCAATTAGTCCGTTTCAAATTAAAAAAAAATGGTTGTGTCGGCCTTTATAAATAATAATTAATAATATATGTATTATGGTCACTCAATTAAAAAAAATATTTCATGATATTAAAAATAAATGCGAAACCGTAGTTTCGATTCTATTTTTTTTTAATAGAATTTATTCATAGTAAAATGTGTTGTTTAATCGTATATTTAATTGTTCAAGAACAAACTTTCACTACGGAATAAATAAGATACGTAAAAAGTAAATATACGTTGTTGGCAATTCAAATGATAATAGAGTTATTTTTGTTTATTATACTTTTTACGCTCTGACCTTAAAATAGGAACGTAATAAGTATTTTTGGTATAATATAAATACGTAGAATAATGAAGGAGAGATGTAAGTTGTAAGTGTAGACAGTTAAGCACCCGCCTGGCTATTTTAGGCCACTTTCAGTATTTATGACTGCTTTAGGACAAACATCTGCATTTCTCTGAACAAAGGTGCATTGTTCGGCTACAATTATAACTATTTACTTTAAGAGAATCCGTTATAACAAATATTTGAAAAAGATTTCGATACTGACAATCGTATTCTATAAAAATGCTTTTGTAGTCTATGGTTTTAAGAAATAGTGACAAACTGTCATTCTTTATTGAACGTCATCTGTCACCAGTGTACCATAAACAATTATCTTGAAAGCAACTTGTTGTCTATTCTTGATGTTTGTCAATTAATTATTACACATATTGTATTAAATTGTTTATAAATTTTCATTGTGCCTAAAAAATAGTATCCCATACAATATATGAAGCGTCCATAACCAAGAACTCAACATCGACTTGTCATTAATAAATAAATATAACAATGGTATTCAGTAAAATGCATACATGATAGTGTCTATGGTTTTGTCACTCTTACTCGAATAAAGTATCTGTCAAAGTGAAGAATTGTAGCTCCTATTTTAAGGTCAGAGCGTAAAAAATATAATAAAAAAAAACAAGTATATTATCACTTGAATTGCAAACAATGTATATTTACTTTTTTATGTTTATTATTAATTCCGTAGTGAAATATTGGCTAGGTTTGTTCTTGAATAATTAAATATACGACCAACCAACAAATTTTACAATGAATAAATTCCATTTAATAAAGGAGAATCGAAACCACGGCTTAGCATTTATTTTATCGTAGAATCGTAAAAAAGTGACAAAACCATAGACACTATCATGTATGCATTTTACTGAATACCACTGTAAATTATTAAGGCAAGGAAATAAATACCCGTGTATTTTTAAAAGTCCTTTTTTATCAATGAATATTTAAAAAAAATGGTTAAGGAACAAAACGTCTCTTTTAAAAGTTGTTGGATCCATTTATTAAATAATAAAAAATGGATGACATTGCGTGTTTTGTGAATAATTCTGGCATATTCTTGCGTGAATAGGGATGCACTTGACAATTTGCCACAATCTGAGTGACACGAGCTATTTCCGCATAAATGAGTGTTATTCAGAGAAATTAAAAAGGTGCTTGATATTGAACGGTTGGAACATGTTTTTCCGGATAAAATTAGAATATGCGTGCATTCAAATATAGACTTGGATGTTTTGAAGAGAGTGAACACGTCTGCTACTGATGATAATGATAATGATGCTACTATTGATGATGGGGGATTCCCTTCTTTTATCACTGGACCTGTGCCAGCATAAGTCAAATCAACCACAGTGGAATAAGGGCGTAGTATAGTAAGAAATAAATCACTTTGAATTACTACATATAAAAGGCCATAGTGTATGTATACTGTGTCTGTATTGTGAGCTCTCTTATTGGGCGTTAAAGTACGAATCAACTCACTTTGAATTACTACATATAAAAGGCCATAGTGTATGTATACGTTTTACTGTGTGTCTGTATTGTGAACTCTCTTATTGGGCGTTAAAGTACGAACCAAATTATTTTGAATTACTACATATAAAAGGCCATAGTGTATGTATACGTTTTACTGTGTGTCTGTATTGTGAACTCTCTTATTGGGCGTTAAAGTACGAACCAAATAATTTTGAATTACTACATATAAAAGGCCATAGTGTATGTATACTGTGTGTCTGTATTGTGAGCTCTCTTATTGGGCGTTAAAGTACGAATCAACTCACATATAAAAGGCAAAGTATTTTGTATTTAACATGGATATTGTTAATTGATATTATAGTGAGGATGTGACCAATCACGGCCATCTCACGACTCAAGTCTCTTTCCATCCGAATGCTCCTTTGATATTAAAGTGAAGACTGATGATGACAGGACAAGACGTAGAGTCTCCGTGATCACAAGTTCTTAATCATGCCAACAACTACACGTGCATCTATTTTTATGCACATTGCCATACTCTCACTTTATTTATTACATACATGTGTGGAGAGCAAATGACAAACCTAACCTAACCTAACCTACCACAGACAATAATAATAATAATAATCTAACCTTACATTTTTTTTAAATAATTACATGAACATGAACTAACATACCGCAAACGGCTTTGATTATAAATCGATACGCCATTTTTGCATTAAATGACTATGTATGTGTAAAAAACTTATATATTATATCTTGTTATGGGCGTTATTTACCTGTTGCCAGAGACAATAAGATCTTCACTTATAGTATATACGCCCTTATTCCATACAACACCTCAATTTCGAATAAATAATATTGTATTTAGCTTATAGACAATACTTTATCATATTAAATATAGAATGTTTCACTCGATTACTGGACAATGTCAGTATATTTGAAGTTCAATAAAAGACATTTTGTATATCTTGTTATGGGCATTATTTGCCTGGTGTTCTATCAATAATTTGTTGTTTTATGAAGTTTAGACTTAATAGTAAACAACCGTGCGACCAAAATCAAATGTTGAAAGAAGCGCGTCCACCGTTTACGAATTAAGTATGGATTAATTAACCGTCAAATGGATTTATGAGTTTTTAGCAACCAATCGAAACTTTGTATAGAGTGCGTATAAACTAATTTAAAACATTCATATGTAATTTTCATTTCATTAAAAAGATACGTAGTTTCTGTTATTTTCATTGACATAAATGTTTAAAAAAGAGTTTTTTGTAGTATCAAGTAGACGGTTAAAGAATATTAGAATATAGTGTGTTGTTGTACTTACAGTCCGACCTTCCGAGCCGCAATCAGCTGTTGTGTCTTTGTTGTGAATGAATGGCTGGTTGGCTGAAGACACTAGCGAGTTGCGCGGCTGTTAGCTTCGGACTGAGGTTCACAGTGTGTTGTGCACTACTTGAAGACATTGTCCTGGAAGCCGGCCAACTGGACTAGCTCCAAATACGAAGTACGGAGTTCTTTGTCCGGCTAAGGCACACCTCCATTGTGCCACCGAGAGCGCTCAACTCCGCAAAGTTCAACGCACAATACTTACATTATAATTAAACACATAAATCGATGAAAAACTACTATAGCGCCTGACACATAGGCAATCCGACAACTATACATCTTCTCTTTGTATACCACACATAAGACATGTCCGGATGCGAGCTGAGTTTCAAACATCAATTGATAAATCAATTGAAAAATAAGCGCATTACAAAGAATTTGGTCCAAATGGTTTTTTTCTCATTTTTTTATTATTGCACCGTGGGGCTTGAATTCGCGTTTTATGTAAACATTTCGGCGAGCCATCGCTCGATTGATCTGTCGGCATAAATCGTGTTTTATCTTGAAAATAATAAATATAACATGTCTTTAGTTGAAGTCCACCCAAATCTGCTATTATATTTTTAATAATTATTTTGAAAAGTTTTGAGATTTTTATGTTTTTATTATTGCACCGTAAGGCTTGAAATCGGACTTGCTGTAAATATTTCGGCGGGCCATGGCTCCATTGCCCTGTCGGCGAAAATCGTGTTATATCTTGAAAATATTAAATATAACATGTCTTTAATTGAAGTTAAAATATTTTAAAGGACGAATAGGCATCCAAATCTGTTATAATATTTTGAAAAGTTTGAGATTCTCATGTTTTTATTATTGCACCGTAAAGCTTGAAATCGGGCTTGCTGTAAATATTTCTGCGGGCCATGGCTCCATTGCCCTGTCGGCGAAAATCGTGTTATATCTTGAAAATATTAAATATAAAATGTCTTTAATTGAAGTTAAAATATTTTAAAGGACGAATAGGCATCCAAATCTGTTATAATATTTTGAAAAGTTTGAGATTCTCATGTTTTTATTATTGCACCGTAAAGCTTGAAATCGGGCTTGCTGTAAACATTTCTGCGGGCCATGGCTCCATTGCCCTGTCGGCGAAAATCGTGTTATATCTTGAAAATATTAAATATAACATGTCTTTAATTGAAGTTAAAATATTTTAAAGGACGAATAGGCATCCAAATCTGTTATAATATTTTGAAAAGTTTGAGATTCTCATGTTTTTATTATTGCACCGTAAAGCTTGAAATCGGGCTTGCTGTAAACATTTCTGCGGGCCATGGTTCCAAGTTCGTCGGCGTAGTAATAGTGTTCGACGATTATTAAGAATATATTTTTTTTATTAGTTGGAAATAAAATATTTTAATTTAAAGGCATTTATGGCAACTTTATCACATATTTTAAATTTAAAACGGTCAAAATATTATTTTTAATAAAAAAACATGCCTACATATATCTTGGAATTCGTTATTGATTGTAGGATAAGGATAAAATGAGATCATGTTTTCAGTCAACGGACTGTTGGAGCCATGGTCCGCCGAAACGTTTACATATTAATAAATCGACTAATTAATTATTAACCAGTTAAATGAATACTTCCCTCGGCCTGTAGTTGATTTTTTTATTATAAGTCGGTGAAAAGACTGCAACGAAGCGTTGACCCTAAAAAAAATATGTTTGGCGAAATTTGAAATGAAACAATCCAAACCATCAATAGAAGTAGAATTTTTATTTATTAAAAAAAACATGTATTTTAAGAAGCGCTGACATTATTATAGCTACAACAATTAACTTGTGAGCTACAGAAGGTCATTAAACTATACATATATTTGTATTAGTAAAAAATACATTGATTCAACACCAATTATTAAATACTAATATTATAATTATTTGGTGTATTAATTGAGAGATATTTTGACCGATTCGATTCGTTGATGGATTAAAATAAATTATAAATTAGCGAAGCAGTCTATGTATACGGGGGTAAGTCTAATAAATAAAAGAGATCATATAAATAATATTATTTCCGAGTCAAAACAATATAATACTGAAAGGTTAGCTTGCGCCGCGGCGTACAAATAAAAAGTCTTTTACAACATACGGCGAGGGGTTATAATTTATCTAAAATACAATAATATACTCTCCATCTCATTTGTGTGCTTGGTCTTGTAAAATATCTGTGGACAATCACTTACCTACCTTACGATAAATAACTATAAATAGAGGTAGTCATTTGGCGTTGTTTAACATAATGGCATAAAGTGTACACACATTAAACTACAACAAAGATCAACATCATAATCATTTTGTCAACAGTCAAAAATATATTTAATCCCAAATATAATGAATAGTCTACGAGGAGTTCAGTTCAAGCTGCGGACTGATCACATAAAAGTTATCACAATATAATAAAATCCCACACCGGATACGACGAGCCGCTGTGAATAATTATAATAAAACAGCCAATTTCGAAATACAGTAAACTCGCGATTATCCCGCCTCAATTATTAAAAACATTACAACAATGAATACTTTTAATTTAAATAAATAGTCGCCGGGGCTTGAAATTTATCTTCCCGTTTAGAAATTCCATTAAAAATATTTGATTGATTATTGACAATGAAAAAACATGTTCAGTTTGGATTATCGCGAGTCCACTGTATAAAAATATTCATACAACAATAGAAAAATAAATATAAACCTTGAAAATATTATCATAAACTATGATACTAACAATTAAGTATACAAAAATATACAAGAGAAAAAAAAATTAAAATATTTGTACTGTAGTGTTTAAAAAAAAAAAAAAAAAACATGCACGTTCTGTGTATAAATCCGTAAATGTATAAAAATATATAACAAGGGGGTAATAAATATTAAGATTAGGTTGTAGTTTAATTTTTTTGTGCACTGTGGACACGGTGAGTCGGGGGCGGCGACGCATAACACTCTTCCGACGAGTATTCTAAAATATAACAATCGTTATTAGTGTGGACTTGATAAATGAAGCGATTTCTGACCGACCTCTGTCTGTGGGGCTCGGAAGGGGGAGACTTCCCAGACTTCCGCCTAAATGGGCTCCGAGCGCAGGAGCAGGTCTCAATGCTTCTCCGGTCTCACCTTCTTCCATTGGCAAACACGTTTCGACCATTGCCTCCAAACAATTCACAAACAATTCGGAGCTTTCAGCTGTGCAGTTACACTAAAACAAAAATAAACAATTAAACATAACAAACATGCGATTTAAAATAACATTAATAATACTTTGGTGAATGGTCCGGCAAATCTCCAAAGTCCGCCGAAGCCACAACTCTGCATGTAATGTAACTGTTGTTGGCTCGCATCTTCCGAAGATATCATATTCTAAAACAAATACATTCAAAATCATATGATTTTATAGATTCATTTCAATTATAATCACCTGTATGATGCTTTGGACCGAACTGAGAATAACTTGATCATTGCAAAGGGTTAATATTTGATTGATCTTCATGTCGAGGAGACTGTGACTGTAAACACAATCAAATATAATTAGTAACACGATGAGAATTCATATATAATCAAACTTACATAACAGGGAATACTTTAGGAAATACAACTGAACCTTCAGCCAAATATTGGTACAAGATTCTCGTCTCACATTCAACTGAAAATTACAAACGCATTTCATTTCCAATAAATATCAATTGAATATAAAGATATCAAACCTGTGGTGTATTTGACAATAGTAGCGAGAACAGTCAGCACCAAAGCTTGAGTTGTAAAATCGCCGAGCACTTCAGGATCCAGCAATATATTATTTTCATTCGACACGGACACTCTTCCGTTTCTCTCCTGAAAAATATTTAAATTTCAATACAAAATTTTAATTCATCTCGTTAAAAGACAAACCTTCGAAGGATCTGCATCGTCACTCTCTGCTCCGGCTTCAGCCGTACTGGGCGGAGACGCAGGATCGTCATCGTCGATAACCTTTAAAACGCACAACTTTATCATTAGTTTTAAATATACAATATGTAATAAAATATCAATAATACCTCAAAACCACTATCATTCTCACTGACCCCATCTTCTTTGGGTACGATAAGCTCCTGTTCCTACACAAAAGATTTTTTTTTAATAATAAATAAACACCAAAACAAAAAAAAATAACCTCACCGTACTAGAAGCAACTGGAGTTGAACTATTTGTGGATGGTTTACCTATTGAAATTATTAATTATAAAATATATTCGACAATTTTTAAATGTGTAATAAAATAAAGAAATTACTATGTGCCGATGAAAGTGCCGATTGATCCAGCAAATCCCATGATTTCTGTCGTCTGTTATTAACAGTCGAAAAAACTGCTTGATGCGATGAACACGACATTGATATTGCCGAACTAGATACTGAAGTTTGAACTGGCTGGGAAAATCCCTGTAAATACAAAAATATTTAATACACTTTTATTCCAGATTTATTACCAGGTTCAATAATTTATTAATCAAAATAATTAATACATTCATCTGGGATACTGAAAAATATTTCATAATTTCTGAAACCGTTAGCAACTTTACTTACAAATAACCAATGCTGACTTAATATTAATAAAACAATTAAATAAATACCGGATGTGGGACAGCGTGATTATCAGAGAGGAAACTGTGATCATTTGAAGTATCCGGCGGACATCTTGGAAGAATATGTTTTACATGGCATCTGGATCGAACTTCTTCAGACACACACACTAACGCTAATAAAATAATGTGATTTTTAGTGATTAAAGCAATATAAAGTTAAATTACTATAAATACCTGTGAGATAAGCGATAGTTTCTTTAGTAACGTGAAATTTATCATGACCACGGTGACCTGCGACAATGCCGAGAAGCATAGCAAGGACACGACTGGTGCGAGAAACCGTACTTCCAGATGGATGTCGAAAACCTTTAAGAAGGTGACCGACCAGTGCGAAATGGAAATTAGATTTGAAACTGCAACCAATAATAAATAAACAATTAAAAAAATGTATATTTATCGAACAATTGTAACAAACCTCAATCCCACTGCATGATCGAGTTGTTTGAAATGCCATTCTAAAGGCTCTCTAGTATTCATCATCACTAGTTCCAATGACTGAAAATTAAATAAATCAAATTATTTCATCGATTTTAAATTAAATTGAAATTCACCTGTCTTTCGAATTGGCCTTGAGAGTCCAGAGTGTGCAAGTTTTGTTCGAGAAGTGCCAGACCGGCGGCATAAAGAGACGGCTCATCAAGCTGGAGTACAGAAATAGCCACCCAAAACAAAGCTCTGTGTATCGGAGATTCCTAAAATTATTCAGTGATGTAAATCGTGGAAATCTATTATTAAATAAATATCTTACAGGTCTCAATAAAGGTTGCAGTCGAGTCAAGCACATCACAATGGCCTCCAGAAGGATTATATCGTTGAATGATTCCAGAGCTTTAACTAATATTCTCAAAAGTTGTTTGATGTCTTGATCGGTGATGCTTTTACCTATTATTAAAATAAATTTTAGTATAATTTATCAGATTATAAAATAAATCCTTTGATTAATAATCTTACTTATACAACCAAACACAATCAAAGCCCTCGGTTGAAGAGCGGGATTAAAGCAGAATGCAAAACTCTTTGCCAGTGAAGTCCTGTAACATAATTTTTTTAATTAAATATGTATTATTTTAAATAACAAGCAAGAACATACCAAGTCATGAGCCAGTCACAATTAGGAATATCTCTCATGCAGGCTTCCATTATTTCCAGTAGAGCATCGGTAATAACTTCTAATGAAGTAAGGGACAGTCTTTCCCTATCTGCAGCAATTGTGCTCGTTGAGGCGAATGTCCTTTCACTACCAAAACGGCTGAAAAGTGTATATTTTATATTGATACGTCTTATGAATATTTTTTTTAGATAATTACCATCTATCACTAGGGTGTCTGTAACTACTACGGAATGCAGTCACGGCAGCCGATTTGACCTTAGAAATACCAAAAAGCAAGTAGAATTTAGGCAATGAGAATTCATCCAAAGACAGACGAAGAACTCGCTGGGTATCCTCTGAAAATATAACACATATATAATAAACATGAAGCTGTGATAATAATAATAAACGACAAATAATACCTGAAAAACTAGGAGTGGTACAGGTACATAGTGAATGTATAACATTTATAACCAAGCCATGAGTCGAGGCTCTCATGCTGAGCGAGCCGGAGCACACTAGGAAAGTCACCGCATGAAATAGATATGGTAAATGACGGGCTACATCCAAACAATTGTTAAACGACAGCATAAGCTAAAACCACACAATCATTTGATTATTTAAATTATAGTTCACACGAATATTATTAAACACCAACCAAATATCTGGCAAGAATGGCAATATCGTCCCACATGGGGTGTTGCTCGAGGACTTGTGTCGGAGCATGACATGTTTTATCAACCACCTGAAAAATTATCAATTTATGTCAAAACTCATTATTAATTCATCAAAAATTAAAATATCACAAGCACAAAAAATACAAGATAAATAAAACATAAACATAAACAAACTTCTTACACTGTTGGTTAGTGTTGAAAACGTGGGATGGGACGGCAACTTGGAAAGAGCCTACATAATAAATCATAATATAAAAATGAAAGAGAAACCATAAAATGAAATTTTAACACAAATAATAAAGAAAAGAATTTCAAAGCGATAAAAGCACATCACATATAAATGTAGACATTGTCTCACCCTGCACATTCGGCCGA